>JALRMM010000363.1:0-35680 GCA_026122155.1 Zymoseptoria crescenta
ATTTGGTCTAGGAAAGAAATAATACCGACGACGACTTAGGAGCGAATTTCAAGGGAGTTCTTTAGTTTTAATAGGGTTTTCTTTTGTTCTTTTCTCTTTGTTAGATGCATGCGATATGCAAGGCGGGTGCAAAACCCTAGGATAGGATCGGTCTATATTAGCACTATACGATAAGGACGATGCTAGTGCTAGTCCTAGAGCGTTTTTGCGCATAAGGGCGTGCATATAGGACATGTTAAGTTTGTTTCTTTTGCTTAGAGTAGCACGTAGCGGCGCTTTAGGTCGCTAGTCTGTCTCTTATTTAGTGTCTAGGTTAGACACTAGCTAGGGGAAGCTTGTAGTAGGGAAAGTCGCACTAGTTACGTGTATCTAGTAGTGCTACCTTCGTCGCTAGGCAGCTAATAGACTTTATCCTCTATTATGCTACCCTTTTAGTACTTCGAAGGCATAACAGCATATAGCACTTAAATCTACCTCCTCGTTGCCCCCCTATCTACCTCCCCTCTTCTTCTTTTTACATGTTTACCTTCTATAGCCCTCTTTTACTACACCTCTAGTACACACTACTACTATCCGACGGGAGTTTGGAGTCTAAGTATACTCCCCCCTTATAGTAGCATCGTTGTAGCCGTAACACTATAAACAACGTCCTTAACCGTAATACTATTAATAGCAATACTATTAATAGTAGGGCTCGTAGATAATGCTACCGCCGTCCGGACAACACTACTTCTAGCCTTAATACTACCCCTCCGGCTAATACTACTACCCTCCGCCGTCTATATAGTAATAGTAGTAGTAGCTATTTAACAACGGGCATAATTACTACTACCCTTACTAAGATCCGTAGTAGAATCGTCCTTAATAGCCTAGCTAGTAATAGCTAGAACCGCCTAACTAATATACGCTATAGAGCCTTTATCTATGCGCCTACTAACGCATAAACTAGCGGCCTTAGTTATTAAAACTAAAGGAGTTTCTAGTGCTCTTATTAGCTAGTTCGAAATTACTAAAGATACCGGCAATCGACGTATCTTACTACGAGAGTAGTCGATTACGCGAGTAAGAGATCTACGCGGTTGTAATAAGGACTTTCTAGCCTCGCTTTTGCTTCTACTACCTCTACTACCTATAGCATACTATATATAGACATATAAATCTTACGAGCTTACTCTTACGATGCAACACTACACTCTATACACTATTTAATTACGCTTACCCTATGTAGTTATGCTAATATTAAGATAGAGGGCAAAGTAAGGATCTTAGCTAAATTCGAGTCTAGTACGTAACCTCCTTAGGCTATAAATACCGAAAAGTTAGGCTATAAATATCGACGGGGGTAGGTTAGTCGTCCCTATGCGCTTCACTCTACGGGATCTTTATCTCACGACCCCAGATTCTAATTGTCGCCTAGCCGCTAGCTAATTGTAGCCTAAGAGAGGTTACGTATATAGCCGAAATTTTAATAAGATCCTTACTTTCCCCTCTAGTCTAATATTAACACAACCGTATGTAGTAAGCGTAATTAAACAGTATGTAGAGTATAGTATTATATTGTGTAAGCAAGCTCGTGCAGTTTGTATGTCTATATGTTATATAGTATAGGTAGTAGAGGTAGTAGAAGAAAAAGTAAGGCTAGGAAGTCCTTAGAACGCCGGCGTAGATCTCTTACTTACGGAAACGGCTACTCTTACGGTAAGATAAGTCGATTGCCGGTGTATTCGGTAATTCCGAGCTAGCTAATAAGAGCGCTAGAAACTCCTTTAGTTTTAATAACTAAGAAGGTTAAAATCGAGGTAGTTTATACGCTAGTAGGCTCGCGGTATAAGGGATCGCTATAGCTAGCGGTCTAGCGGCTCTTATTACTAAGGCTAGGTGAGATAATATTAGTAAGGCTACTACTAATAGATCCTATAGTAGTAAAGCCCGCCGTAGTATTAAGGGCTCTACGGAGGCGGTCGATAATGTTGCTAGCTCTAGGTGTTATATTAGCCGGACGGTAGCATTGTTTAAGAGCTCTACGGATAATATTGCGGCTAAGGCTACTGCTATTAATAATATCGCTGTTAATATTGCGGCGGTGCTATTAAACCTACCGCTAACTAAGACCTTACTATCGCCGCTATACGGTTAGCAATTAAGTCCTCGTTTAGTACTACCGCCGGCTTGTTATTACACGGTCCATTACTATAGCAGTGCTCTATACACTTCGTGCCGGCCTTTACGTAGTAGCACTAGCGCTTCTATAGGTTGTAGCCTAACCTATATCTATAGCCGAGTCGCTATAAGGCTAACGGTAATAGAAGTCGTAATAATAGATTACTAGGCTCCTCGTTACGGTAGCGGTTATGTAGTACTATAGCGTCGTCCTTAGTTTGTTACGTAAGCCGTTCCGGTGTAGTTATCTTACGCTTGTTGCTTTTATAGCTATATTACTACTAGTCCAGCTTCCGTTTATTAGTACGTACGAGGGGATTATATATCGTCGTTACCGTAAGTTCTAGGGGTCGGCTACCTAGAAGGTGCTACGCCTTCTCGAATATAGTATAGTCTAGCGTAAGCGGTTGTTAGTTAGTCGTCTACCCCTTAAGATATAGACCTAGCTCGTATAAACATAGCGTACTAGTCTTAGCTCGAAAGGTATATATGTACGGTAGCGGCTCGTCTATCTTCTTATACTGCTTCCACTTTATAATCTGCTCGTTAGTTATCTTTAAGGCGTCTTTATATACTACGGCTACTACCTTACTCTAGAACGGCGTGCCTCTAAACTAAGTAGAAGTAAGGCCCTTAGCCTTCGTAACTAACGCCTTGTATCGGTTAATTAAGTGCTCGTAATATAGCTCTAAGGACATAAAGAAGTTTATTAGATCCTTACGTGCGGACTTTAGCTATGCCTTTAATCCTTCGTATGCACCTTTATACGGTAAGGTAGTTATAATGCCGTAGCTATATATGCTCTTCGTCCACGCCTTTATATAGAACTCCTTCTCTTAGTTCTACTATTGCACCGGAAGGTAGATATTATAGAGGTAGATCCACGCCGCCTTCTTATCTACTATTAATAGCGTCTCCTCGTCTATAAAGGAGTCTACGAGCGGCTCGTCCGCGCTAGCCTTATATACTCTACATAAGCGGTAGAAGTCGTCCGGTGTTAGTATATTAAGATATACCTTGTATCCTTTAAGCTACTACTTCGTAACCTTCTTACGTATAGTTGTTAGCTTCTTACCGTAGACTCTAGGCACGATATTAACGCTAAACTTCGTATTAGCATTACTCTTAACAGCGGCATTTATATGCTATATGTAGAGCCGGTAATAGACTCTAGGAAATACTGCTTTAAAGGACCTCTATATCTAGCGGTTACGGTTATACATTATGCATAACGGCTCGTTAATGCTATTATCGTCTATGTACTTCTTAATCTATTGCTACGCCTATAAGAAGCTACTATCTATCTCGTTAGGCATAAGGACATAAAGGACTAGTAGGTAGATGCCGGTACGTATACAGATAACTACTACTATAAGGGGGATGCTATATCGATTCGTCTTGTAGGTATAGTCTACGAGCTACACGTCGCTATTATCCTTAAATATCTATAGTAGCTATAGATAGCACTATACTAGTCTACGGAGGTTGTTAGCTACATCCTTTAACGGCTTACCGTACTAATATCCTTTATCTTCTAGTGTCTTTAAAACCCTCTTAATAGGCGTTAAGCTATCTAGCTACTTAAGTCGAAGGGAATACTATGCGTTATAGATATCCTTAAGCAGCTATAGAGTCTTAATACTACCTCCAAACTGCTACTTACACTTATAGCGATATTCCTTCGTAGATATACTAGCCTTACGTACGTTCGTAAGGAACTCTAGCATATTAGGTCTATAAGTAACGCGGCGGTGTAGTAGTAGCCTAATAACTTCCTCTACGGCGTAATTATAGTATAGCTGTCGACTATAGGATATCTACTACTTAGATAATGCGGACGACTTATCTACCTTCGTAATAACTACTAATATAGGATAGTTCGTCTTCTTAGACTTCCTTTAGCAAGCCGGAGTAATACTACGAGCATCTAGTTTCGCCCTTCTTACGGCTATATATCGCTTACTAACACCCTTCGTATAGATCTATCTCTAACTAACAACTATACTACCCTTCTTCTCTAGCCCCTTCGGTTTAATAGCCTCCTAGCTAGTCTCCTTCGTATGCTAATAGAGCTATACTTCTATAGCTAACTAAGAAGGAAACTATAGACCTTCGATAACTAGTAGAGCGATAGTATCGAAATACGTTATACGCTAGCTACTACCGATTAAGAAGGCGCTCTTATTAATAAGAATCCGCTCTATAGTAATACTTCCTTCGATATTACTACCCTTATCCTCTTTAATATCCTACCGCTAACTACGTATCTTACGCTCCTTTAGTATCTCCTCTTTCTCCTACGGCTCTAGTATATCGAACTCCTTCTATAGTATCTTACTATTGTTCTTATCCTTATTATCCTTATCGAGAAACGCCTACTCGTAGATAGATAGCGGCGCGGCGGTAGCTATAGTAGTAGAGCCTACTATAGACGCGGATATAGCAGAAACAATAGGAGGTATAGTATACTATAGTAATAATAAGGACATAGGACAGCGAGCAAAATGCGTCTAATATTATAGCGAAAATAGGTAAGGAACGCGATACGCATTAAAAAACGTCCCGTATACGTAACCTTCCTTAGGCTACAACTAACGGATATCCAGGCGACAATTAGAACTTGGGCTCACGACCCGCTCACCATCATAAGACGGCCAAACTAAGACAATGCTAGTGCGACGGGCCCTGCAACCTTGTGCTTATGCTTAATCTTGTTGCTTGTTGGAAACGGCCCGGAATGTGGACAATCCGCACGAGCACATTGTGCGGCTGAAACTGCTCTCCCACATCCGGCGAAGCTTCACCGACTCATTCACTCTTCCTTTGTGTGCGTGCATTCGCCGAGTTGAATGACCGAATGCGGCGCGTGGTTCCACATGCCGCGGTGCTGTCCGCCTGCACGACAGAATTCGTCCATTGTGACTCGACTCTCACGGTCGCAACCAACACCACCGCCGCCGAGATCCGCTGGTGACCACACCGCCACGAACCATCCACCATGTCGTTCTTTCGGCGCATTTCCGACAGTCTATGGTCGCTTGTCTCGCCCAGCAAAGACGTCGCCGACAATGCAGCCCTACCCACCCCGGCCACCAACCATGTCTTCCGTGAACCCGGCCTGCCTAGCAGTCAGCGAGCATCCATGCAGGACCTTACCGCGGCTGCCAAGTCGATGAGTCCGAGTGAAAGAGTCGGGAACTGGGATGTCAGACCAATGTTGGATAGAAGAGACAGTGTGCTCGGGAAGAATCTGGGCAAGCGGAGAAGAGAGTCGAGTACTGACGGGCGACGGGTCAAGAGAGAGCGGCTGGAGGACAGTGAGGTGGACACTGATGACGAGGATGAAGAGATGGTCACAGAAGCAAGATCCGAGGCGCTCCGGGGGGATGATGAAGAAGTCCAGGAGGAGGACGACGGATACGATGAGGAGAACGGATTTCCTTTAGAGGGCTACAGCGAGCAAGAACAAGAAGAGGATGAGGATGAGGATGAGCAATCTTATCGACGGAGAACACACACTCGCACTTCCTCGTCCCGGAACCGGCGAACCGCCTCCTTTCTTGCAGATTCTGATCAGGAAGGCGACATGTCGTTCAACACCACGATCGAGATTGAAGACGACTCCTTGCACACCTCTCCACCCCGTCGCCGCCTCGCCAACGCACCCACGAGCCAAGCCCTTGGCGAAATCTCGACGACTACCCTCCTCTCTCAAAATTGGGATGCGTCCTATATCTCTCTCCTCCAAAAGATCGCCCTGCGCGGCCGCGAGCCTCTTCTCCCACACCTCCTCTTCCTCGAATATCGCTACCTGCCACCGATCCTGTTCTGCCCAGACAACAACTCGGCTTTCCTCAATTCTCTGCGAGGAAACCCTTTCGGCGCTGGCAAAGCACTGCACATGCTTTTCGAGCTTGGGGGCCATGTGCGTGACAGAGTTGCTCTGCGCAACCCTCTCCGCGCTCCTGAAGACGTCGTCCGGCGGGCAGTGAAGGCATACATGAAATGGGCGTACAAAGATGCTTCTTTCCGTCCCTGGCCACGCACTGCGATTCCTCTGCTCGCCACGGTCTACGCACCAGCAACCGTCACTCCGGCCGTCATCCGCGCCCAAGCAACAGCCGAATGTCGACGTCTCGCTCTCCGCTGGCAAGAGGCGCTGCGTGTGCACCGGTCAGTTGAGGTCTCACCTGGATCAGAAAGTACGGCTACAACACATCCATTGCCGACGATCTTTGCATTGGTATGTAGCCGCTCGATGGTGGCGCTGATGGCGTTCGATCCGAAGAGAGAGAAGGGTATCGAAGGAGAGAATTGTACACCAATGGCGTACTTTGACTTTGCGGACGGAGACTATGATGTCTGGAATGGCCTGGCGCTCGCGATTGTGGGCTGTCATGTGAGGAATGAGGTGGTCGCTTGGAGGGAGGCGAGCGGAGTCGGAGAGAAGACCAGGGTGGAGATGGACGATGAGGAGTCGGACCCGGATATGTGAGATGGCTGTTATGGGATTGCTTCCGGCGTTGTGAGTGTGCTTTTACTTGATACCCTGGCTGCGCAAACGGGATGACAGACAGCAGAGAAACAGGATCTGGGAGCAGAATTTGCCGCCGTGCACACACTCACCGCGAGTGCCTGGCCACCAGATTGAAGTGCGCTGACAGAAATATTCTGAGAGAGAATCCGAGTTGAAACACGACCACGATGTGACCCTCGAGAATTTCCATACTGTGTGTGGTCCTTTCTGTGCTCGTGTCTTCAGAGGGAAGTGCAGAGCTCGTGAACGAGCCCGGGGAGTATGATTCGAGTGGAACGCATCGGTGCTCCGTCACCTCTAGTGGCCACTGGGCATCCGAGGTCTGGTGTTAGACCATGAGGACAAGTTTGCCACTCTGTGCGGTATCAAGGTACTTTGTATTGCCTCTCAAGCACTTCGGACATCGAAAAGCCGCCCGGACGCTGATCATTCACTTCACTCCCACACTTCCTTGGCGCAAACTTTCTGCCCACACCCAGAACGCCGGACCAACTCCGGCTTCTAGAGCATTGACCTACATATTGACGTGCGATTTCCCAACCACGAATCAGCAAACCAACCAAGTTTGAGCCTTCCAATCAGCAGCCGACAACCAGTTTCTCTCAATGGTATAAGCCTGGCAGAAACATGCACCTCAATCACCAGGTGGCGTATGCAAGGCAGGCGAACAACGGGGACAAATGTGAAAATGCAAGGCAGGACGACAAACCGGATTGGAAAATACGACAATTGGAAGGCAACACCATCAAACAAATTGGCAGAGTTACGCTGAACTCGGGTACCTACCAACTCTGTTGGGGATGGTCGAGTTTCTTTTTGTCTAGCCTTCGGGATTTAGAAGGGCGCGAGTTTGAGCGCTCGTTCCGGTCTTGCTGCCGATCTTGTTGTCTTCTGGCTCACATGCTGACTTTCAGCAACGCGTCACTTGCTCAACAGCGCCGACAAGCTGTTAGCTTTCGTGAGAGATGGTCGGTGGCTGCTTCAATGTAGAAAATTGGCAATGTTTCAACGCCGCCGAGACGCCTCCTCGACTGGTGTCTCATACTAGCAAGCAAGAATCACCACGGGAAGGTTCCGACTAGTCTCCTTCTAGAGAGCTTGAGGTTGTGCAAGACTTGGCGGAGGTAACAATTCGCAGACAAACGCGCGAGCTGCGACTTGCTTCAGCAACACCTCCGGTGATCAGAAACATGGCGTGCCCAGCTCCCATCGTCCGCCTCTTGAGCGGCGCCATCGTGACCTTTGACGCAGGAGCAAATGTCGAAAGCTGCGATCTTTTATCCTCACTCTCTTGTTGCCGTCTGAGCGCAAGAGTCAATCCAGCAGCTGTCATCGCGGACGAAGTCACAGCACTTCTCACCAACATCGGATTCGACATTCATGGAGTGATTGCAATCCGCATAGTGTCCCCACCCACTCGAGATGCGATCTACATCACGCTAAGAGGTCAGGACAAGGCGGCGGAACTAGTCAAGGCTTTCGAACGATCCGATTCCCAGATCAACGGAAACCCTTTCCGCTACGCCGGCGCGGTCGCAGTTCCTCCGCGACTCCCCCTAGGAACATCACCTATGCGCCATATCAGCCAGCGGGCGGTGAGAGTCTCATGGTTGCGGGCCTTCTCGCAAGTCTGGCTACATTTCGACGACCGAGAGACTGCTGAGCGCGTTGTTCACATTCTTCACCAAGATAATAGCATGGAGGCGCGAGATTCGAGTGTCGATGGACCGAATCTCCACATTTTCCGGCCGCCCGGCGCTGGAAGCAAATTCCTGGTCTCATGGCAAGTCGGGCTATCGAGCAGCAGGGTAGATCTGACTTCAAGAGATATCAGAGACCTGCTCGGCAAGAGCGATCAGCCAACACGAATCAAGATCAATCCTGGTGCGGAGAAATTTCTTGACGAAGAAGCTGCACCAGCGGCGGTGCTAGATCTAATGACCCCATACGGAGGGACGGAAGGTCGCCCACGATATTCATGGAAGTACAAGAGCCGCACCTACCTGAACATCTCTTTCAATGAAGAAGACGAAGCGCGAAGAGCAATGCAGGATTTGGGGCTCACCGAACGACACTTCCTTGGTGGACAGGCCATGCAGATGGAGATTATCAGCCAAGCGCAGATCAGGGTATCGAGCAAGGTGCACGACTTGGTTGAAGAAGATCTGCGCAGAGTCGTGCCGAGGGAAGACAAAGACTTGTCAATGGATGCAGACGTCAAGGTCATGGCGGAAATGTTCTTCACATGCATTCGGATCACTGGAACGAAGGAGAGAGAGGTGGCCGAAGCAACGAAGAAGATTGAGGGAATACTTGCTGGAAGGGTCATTAACGATAAAGATGGACAACCATTTTGGAACGCGCTATTGGCGGACACACGAGTGTCCAAGATGATTGAGAAAGAGATGGAAGATGCGCACGGGGTATTGGCAAAGGCAAACAGATTCATGCGCGAGCTGCGGTACTTTGGCCCCGGGTCAATGTTCGCAATTGTGCGAAAGGATCTGATCGAACTAACAACATCGACGGTGAAGCAGAAGTTTGCGTATCATCTCGGCCGCGACGAGTATCTGTGGATGCGCAGAGAAGGCCACGCGATACTGCAGTCAGCAGTAGGAGACGAAATCGTATACTTCGACGCAAAGGCCAAGCCGCACGTGCTCACGGTTGCCGGCTCCAAATGGCACTATCAGGAGGTTCGCCGCATGATCTCTTTACATACCTCTCCGGCCACAGTCACGCAAAGCGACTTATCTTCTCCAACAGGCTGCGTGCTCTGCGAATGCGAAGCCGAATGTCCAGTGACTACTCCGTGCGACCACCGCTACTGCACTTCCTGCTTCACCAATCTCTGCACCTCAGACACTGGCTCGGTCGTATGCTCGCCAGCGACCGCCATTTGCAGATCAATCCTCCCCCTCCAATTCATCGAGGGACATCTCTCCTCCACCGACTTCGAGACAGTCCTGCAGATCTCCTTCACGAAGTACATCACAAATCACCACGAGCTCTTCCGGTTCTGCCAGACGCCCGAGTGCGACAATCTTTACCAACCTACGACCGGGATCGCCACTCAAAAGACCTGCGTACAATGTCTCCTTCGGACCTGCACCCTCTGTGGGGAGCAGCATCCAGACAAGGCTTGCCCCATCGAGGCTGGAATACAGACGGCCGATCAACTTGCTCTGCAGAAGTGGAAGGAAAGCGCTGATGTCAAGGCTTGTCCGAAGTGCGCCAGCACCATCGAGAGGAATAAAGGGTGCAATCACGTGGAATGCCCATGCGGAGCGCACATTTGTTGGGTCTGTCACAGCATCTTCGACAGCTCGAGAGACTGCTATGACCATCTGAAAGAGGTGCACGGCGGCTACGGAGAAGGCTATGTGTTGAACGAGCAGGCTCTGGCTGAGGATGCGGCAGCTCGCGCACAGCTGGAGCTCATCCAGATATTACGTGCTGTGCGTGGGTTGGAGGGTAGAGATGGAGTGCTCGCTGCCGAGAGATTGGCGGAGAGAATTCGGCAAATTGACCAGCGGCTATGGGACGCGCTGGGCGAAGAGCACCCAGTATTCCGTGACCGGCTCCAGGAGCGACTGCGACGCCTTGATGTTGGGAATCGACGTGACCATGACGATGGACAAGATCTGGATTGATACCTTGAAGCCAGGGACAGTGCGGGAGCTTCGAACTATGAAAGGCAGTATCTTCGTGACACCTTGTGGTGTTTTGGTGCTGGCCAATTCCGGGCTTCTGGCGGAATGTGCCTTTGACCAGCCTGTACGAGATCACACCATGAAAGCATGGATCGAAGTATCGTGCACCTCCTCTTGCCAGCTCTGCCCGGTGGATGCTAGCAACAATCCGATGCAGCTCTGCAAGTCCAGAATACTTCGCAACGATGCCCTTCTCACACTGTAAGTAATACCACAAGGCTCAGTATTCATTCCGAACGAAGTAGCAAAGCCGTGCTCACCATTCAAGTAGTCCGCCGCCATCAAAATCTCCAGACACAACTCCGTCGGCAAGTCCATATCCGCCACGTTCTTGGCCTCCCGATTCTTCTCGTTGTAGTACAGGTATTCGCAGACTTTCTCGAGCACAAGGCCGCTACTTCTGGTCAGTACAAGCATGATTTCGAAGATAGATTGAGCCTCTGCGGTGAAGGTGGATGACTGACTTGATGTTATCAAAGCGGCAGGTATTCGTTTTTGACTCCAGGAAGCCATCTGTAATTGCCGGAATATTAGCTTTCAACACAGTCAAATCATTTAAGCGTCAAGCATGCTCGCAACATAGATGGAGGACGTCTGATGCTGATGGCAGGGAAAGCACTGACTTGAAGGATCCAGCATGCGTTTGATGGCGCCACTGATACATGCTGCGGAGCGACGGACGACGAATGAGTAGTCGTCGGAGGATACCAGGGTGACGTATTCGGATGCGCCTTCTAATGTCGCCATGTTGTCTCTTCTCTGGCGTGGTGAAGTGCGTGCGGTCAGCCGAAGTAAGTGTTGACGGAGGTGAAGTTGGAGTGGGGTTAGAAACACAGTATCGAGCTCCGGTGGGGGTTAGCGTCAAGAGACGTGTTTGATCGACGTTCGGCTTGCATACGAGGGCGAAACATGACCAACAGGACCTCGTTGAGAAATGTGAATCAAGGCTTGAAGTAGTATTTCACACAACACATACATGTCTTCATTCTGAGTACTGTATATACCTCTTGGATCGAGCTTCGAAGGTCAACTGCCCTGAAAGACGTCCGCTGAACTTTCTCCGTCCTCGCTGCGGACCTTCGGGGGCTGCCAGAGGATTCCGATATGTGAGCATGAAGCATAGCGAATTCTGGCTTACTACACGAGCGAGCTCCCGCCGCCTTCGCACGTCACCTCCAGGCGCACCCTTCCGAATGGAACTGCATGTGCGGAGGGGCGATGGGCATTCCCTCTTCCCTGAAAATCTCCTCGTCGTCAGGCCGTAATGTATCATCAAGCATGCAATTCGACCTTTCAGTCAAGCAGAATCGCACCGTCATCCTCCACAACCAGCGGCTTTTCTTGCTTGAGTTTCTTCTTCCCTGCGTCCTCCATGACCTCGTCCTCATCCGCACCACGCTTCCGCTTCCCAGCCGCCGCACTCGGTGCCGGATCGCCAACCACCTGCAGCTGCTCCTCGTCGTCATCGCCCTCCTGGACAGGCTCCGCCTTCGCCGGCTTCTTCGGCAGTGTGATCGTCTCGGACAAGAGCTTGATCTTCTCATCCCCTTCCATCCTCTCGACCTTCTTCACGCTAAGCACGAGATCCACACTCGGCTCGTCCGCATCGTCGGTCACGGTGACGAATCCAATACCCTCGCCATCGATCCCGGTATCCTTGAGCGGCTTGGGTAAGTTGTCTTCCAGATCTGGGTCGTAGATCATGCCGACGTCGGCTGTGATAGAGAATTCATCGTATCCCAAGCGGGATTTGAGGAGGTCGACAAGGTCTTGGAGAGTGACTGATGATGCATTGGAAATGTGCACTCTGGCATACACGGGCGAGCAGACGGGACAATCTGGACGGGGTGCAACGAGATTCTGACTGCTGACTAGGCGTTCGGTGGATCGAGCGGTCAGGAATGTCATCTTCGTGCCGCCGAGGAGTGGTTCCGCCGCGGTTGATGTTGATTGGTGGTTGGGCTTAGGTACATGAAGGCGGAGGATTTTGAATGCCTGCAAGACGCATAAGCTTGCGGTGAGCGCGTTCGAGGTGGCGATGGCAGGAATGATGTTGCCGGCCATCTGTTTGATGTCCCATTCGGATTGTGTGGGAATGTCGAAGACTTGCGAGCGGAGGTTGGCGGCGGAGGTGACGAAGTCCAGGGTATCTTTGTCGTCCTTGTCGAATTCGATGGTCGTCTCCCCACCGGACTGGATGCGTTTGCTAAGGACTTCAACACTGTAGCAGAACACCTTGAGGTTGTCTTGTAGACTCCAAATCTTCTGGTCCTGAGACGCAAGAGCCTCGCCTTGCGCGACGGGATCCTTGTCAATCATGACCGACTCAAATCTCAGTGCCTCTGGTGGCTTCCGACTCTGCCACATCTCGCTCATTGACCGTAGTCGCTCGATGTCGTCGTGAAAGACTTTGTTGAATACCTCTTTCGCAAACTCGCTCTTTCCCATCATACTCCGAATGTTCTTTAATGCCTCCGCCTCCTCCTTCAGCTTGGCAACCTCCTCCACATTGTCGCCTTCGGTCACTGCCACATCCGACGACTCCTCCTCGCTCGTACCAAACAGCTCCGGGAGAAGGTATGACTTTGCCCACACAATGCAGTGGATGGGCTGTGATGGCGTGGAGCGAATCGTGCAGATCGGGAATGACTTTTGAACTGGCTTTTCGTTGCAATCGTAGCATTCCGTGACACCCTTGCGGATTGCCTGCACTTGTCCATTGAAGCCCGTAGTACCGCTCTCAATCAGAGGTACGTCCGCCGCGAGACACATGCGATTCACATGCCTCCGCGCAGCCAGATTGTCCAGCGCGTTGAAGACGATGTCGAACCCTTCGTAAAACTCAACATCGTATTGATTGTCGAAGATGGACGCGTGGTGCGCATCGATGTTGGCGGACGGGTTGAATTGACTTGCCGTCTCTTTCGCCACGGTCGCCTTTGGTTTCTTGATGTGTTGTTTCCGAAACAGGAATTGGCGATTGAGGTTGCTCAGGTCGATGGTGTCCAAATCGACAACGACGATCTCAGCCTTTCGCTTTGGTTTCGCTTCCTCTGTGACATTTTGTTGCGCAGCGCTCTGTGTGTTCGGAGGGGTGTATCCACTGCCGAAACCGCAGCATACCAGGTTCTTCAGCAGCTCACACCCAATGCCTCCAGCTCCTACGAGCAGCACGCGGCTATCTTTGACTCGTACTGTAAGCGGACCGCCGAGTGACTGCGCAATTCCTCGCTCGCGGCGCTGCATAGTGGATCGCGGTGTTCGGGTTCGTCAATTCGATATCGTTTCCGTGGTCGCGAGGACCGTGGTGGTTGAACCAAGTGGAAGTAGTTTGTTCGTGTCGGCGGCGCAACTGATGCGCGGAGTGGGCGCAACCTAGTGAGGCCTTTCGAGGGTGAAGTCAAGGCGTTTGAGCATGTGAAGCACGTGAAAGAGCGGCTGCGTTTCGCTGAAGTGAATGCTGGAGGTAAGGTAGATGAATGAGTGACTGAGCGGATCTCCTCACTCTTGTCGATCAGAAGGGAGACGAAAGATGGACTTCGGTCAGCGGTGCGAGCCGCCTTGAGGTGTCGGTTTAAACTTCGCCTTGTGCTTCAGCGTCGCGCCCCACTCCGCCGGTTCTCTCCCCCTGAGATGATTTGAACGATTTAGGCAAATGCTACTTCCTCATCCACTCGGCTCACTTTCGTCCGCCAACGGTGAAATAGCCGATCGTCAACATGTCGGACGATGAAGTCGACCCAGAACTGCTTGAACTCCTCCGCCAGCGACTGGGCATCTCCAAGCCTTCAAATGAGGTCCCACGAGACACAGGTAGGAACATGCGCCATTTCCAACTCAAAAGAAAGAATTGCCCGATACGGATTGTTACCATGGAGAGCTCTCCTACCGGACCATGGCTATTGCAGTGTGCTGATTCATATCTTCGGCCTCCAGGCGTCCTCCGCGATGCAGAGTTCATCTACAGCAACTCCATCGATGTTCTCATTGACATGCACGGCACGAAAGCCGCAGCAGCAGCGATCTATTCCAACATGCGTGAGCGAAACTACTCGCCGGCCGCTTGGAGTCAACACGAGCTCCACCCGAACGCGGACGAGGGTTTTAGCGAGCTGGACATCGTCAACTTCGTCTTCACGATGGATTTGTTGAACTTTTCGTAAGATGCTCCATCTTTTGTGCTTCCTTCTACCAGCTCTGCTGGAAGCAATGTGTGGTATTGGGCTAACGAGGAAGGCATGTAGGTTCTGGTCAGAGCTTCCAGCCGATCATCGATATCAAGTCGAATATCGGAGTAAACGATGGACAGGATACAACAGCCTTGTGGCGTGCCTGCGAAGAGCGCTCGACGAAGGCATTCCGATCACAACGCCCAGGTTCTGGCGGAGTCGGAGATGCACGGATGAACTTCTTGCACAGGTCTTCCGAAGCGCCACGTCTGAGAATATTCCACTGCTGGACGAGAGGATGAAGTTGTTGAGAGAGACGGGCGAGGTGTTGAAGGAGGTGAGTGATCGATTTTCCGACTTGTAGGAATCTCGCGACTGAGTGTGGACAGAGGTTCTCGGATCCGGATGGCGAGGACGACAGCGATAGTGAGTTGGAAGACGGTATCGAAGCGGTCGTGCGACCGATAGATCAGACTCTACCAGGGCGCGATCGTGTGGACGATTCCGTCATCGAAGAGACCGTGACGCCTACTGATCAAAGCGAGCCGGTAACCGAAGCAATACCGAGTACAGCTTCTGAAGCATCACCACCCGAACTCGATACCAGCCAGTCGCAGCCGCAGCCTGAGGAACTCAGCGATACAGCTGAATCTGCCAAAGTTACCTCCCAGATACACCCAGCCACTTCCTATACGCTTCTCGCACAACATCGGTCAGCCAGACTTGATTCTTCGATCCTCCGCATCATTGACCTTGCGTGCCATTCCTCAGGAAGACTGGTCAACTTGCTAGCGCACCACCTCCCGTCAGCCTTTTCCGACACCGCCCGCTTCGATGGTCGGCGAGTCCGTCTACTCAAGCGAGCGCAGATCTTCGTCGCCGACTTGTGGGCAGCATTGGAAGGCAAAGGCGCTGGTCGGTTCGAGGACATTGGAGATGCGGGCACCGGCTTGACCATGTTTGCCGGTACGTCGCATTAAACACTCTATGCCATCAACTTGCTGATCAGAAAATGTCTCACTCTAGACTACCGCGTGCCTCAAATACTGTGCAATCTCGGCGTACTGAGCTATAGCCCACCGCTGAACTATCGCATCCGAGACGGGAAGCCTATCGAAAGCGGGCATAGCTGGGAGGTGCAACTACGGTACGGCCAATACATTCCTCTCCATACTTCGAACTCAGCTGATCGTTGCAATGTGGTGTCAGAGGCTGCTCCATCTGGGCCGTTGAATTGATCCGGCGCGAGATTGTGCGACGACATCCGGAAGTCAACGAACAAGTTGAGATCAATGCCGTGCTCATCGACTTCTTTCTTTACGACCTGGCCAAGGAGCGAGAAGGTTCAGGTATGCACTAGACTTTTTCTGCCTCACTCGATTCGTTGTCCTCTCTACGAAAGGACTGGTGTGCGAATAACAGGGCTGACTTGACCTCGTGATGCAGCGGACATGCCTCACCACCGGACGCGATCCATCTGGTACTAACCGCAATGTAAGTGTGCTGCAGAGAGCCTTATGGTGAACAGCTCATTCTCGGGCATTCGATCTCTCCCCGAGCCTTCGATCCATGGTGGCTACTTCTCCCTGCACGCCGAGCGAGCCAAACATCGGATTGCTTGAAAATCCCGCCCGATCTCAACGCCAACTACCAGCATGGCCGGAATCGGAGGACATAATGCTCCCCTTTCAGTCTGGGATAGGCCGTCGAGACAACAAAACGCCAGCCTGGTCCCGGTGCTCGCATAGCGCAACGTTGCGACTCGATAAAGAGCATTTGCACGAACTGTCGAAATCGAGATTCCATCCGAGTTCAAGGTCAGCACATGATGTACATGGACCAGGATGGTAACGACAACTTCGCTTGTGAAGAGGTAGACGAACCAGTACGAGTAAGACAATCGTGCGAGGAACCCCTTGTCTCAACGCCCCAGAACGGTTGGTGGGAAGCGTCGGCTTCAAAATGACGTCCACCTTAGTCGAACATGCGGTCTAGCATTGGTGTGAATGTGGAACTTTCAAACGCGGAAATATCCATACACCTGAATGATGGGATCATGCATATGCGAGGTAGAGTCAACGGAAGCTTCAACTCGCAGTCCTTCTGTGTACCACGGCCATCATGATGGGATGGTTGTCCAGAGGAAGCTTCGACGCTCGTCGACAGCCTGATGTCTACCGACTCCGCAACAAGGGGCCCCAACGATCAACAATTGATCCATATCCCTCAAGACGAGAACAGCACATGCAACTAGTGACAGGCAGGAATACGGTCTATTCTTTTGGTATGACGAAGCGCTCAGTCTTCTCGACGTCCCAAACCTTTGTGTTTCAATCTTGCGCTCTATCATCTTCGTCCACATGCGACGACCTTCCAATGAGCCATTCGTCAAGGCAGAAGTTGATACGAGGGAACGGCAAGCATACTCAACGGACGTCAAGCACGATGAGGCGAGAACAAGGTGCTGTAACGCAGCGGTCAGGGTTTCACAATGAGCTACCAGAATCCAGGATACTCTCACCTCAGGTCAACAAGTAGGGAGAATCGATGTCGGAACACCGTTCACCTTGCTAGACATGGAACGCCGGTCGAACGAGCGGTCAATACTCGGCAGGCCCTTCGACCGACGGACGAACTGCAACGTATTTATACAAGAGAAGTTCGTCACCGAGCGTTGCCTTCCTGCCCATCACGACTTCATGGTCACTTCAGGAAAACGCCAGCATTCCTCGCCAACTCCAGACACTACTGTCCTGCGGACGGAAGCTCCAACAAACATCGATCATCGCCATGCGGTCCCTCGCTCTGTCTCTCGCCCTCTTCGGCGCCATCGCCATGGCAGGATCGGGCGGCGCTCAACTATACCCTGATTGCGGTAATGGCATCTTGCGCGCGTGCTGTGACTCAGCCATGGCGTTCCAATACGTGCAATGCAACGCTTGCAAACAAGGAGATGTCAGTACATCCACTTTGGCGGCACCATGGTCCGGCTCCAAGCAAAGACAAATGCTGACTTTCCGTTGTTGTAGATCGATTGTACTTGCAAGTACGCTTACTGCCCAGGGCAAACGCAAGCCAAACGAATGTCCTCCTCGGGCTAGGGAAGCAAGGCTTTGGCTGAATTTGGCAGGACCTCGATGTTTCTGCCTCCTCTGCAGGCGCTGTGGAACCTGGATCCTTCGTTCTGGACGGAGCAGGCACTGGAATACAGGATCCAATGATGGGTTCATGTTAGCAGATCTCTGTGCGATCGACATTTCGAACATTTCGACATGACAGGATTCGGTCCGGAGTGAAGGGGCTGGCAAATGATGTAGCGATGTTCATCGTTGTCCGTATATTCAATCACAATGAACAGCGTCTGCGTGGATTCCCGCGCGTCCCATTTTCAGTGCTTTGTTCCGGCGTCCGTGTTCCATGGCATGTGATGCTCGCCCCGAGCAGTGCATCGCGGAGCAGCATTACGAGCATCCAACACAATGCTCCCAAGGTTCGCATCAGATTTGCCGCTTCAACATCGATACACCGCCTCGCTCACAGCGACACAAAGTCTGTCCAGAGTGTCATTCATCATCCCACTGTGGCACGCGCGCTCCCTAGGAGCTTGTCGAGGCTCTGAGTCTACCAGCTGAAGAGGTCCGTAATGCATTTTCGAGAACATTCGTACGACCAACCCGCCAGGGATATATGAACTGGCTGCCAGACTCGAATCCACGTTTTGTCCTTTCACCGTCGAGATTACTCTTCGTGGGAGTTGGGATCGCCTTGCTACACCACGACTGTAAAAGTGAGGCCGTAGTGCCCCTTTGCAAGGCCGAAAAGTTGTCATGCCGTTTTCCCTGTTGGCACTTGCGTCGGGAGTTGGAGGAGGGCCGAAGTCGAACAAGCATGGTTCTACCTCCAGGTTCTTCCCAACCGAAGCATGTTTCGGAGCTCAGGGTACGGCCATTGTCTCTCCCTTGTCAAGTCGTGACTTGTCTTGGTTCAGGGTAGAATGTCACGCTCGTCAGGCATGTCCCGTTGCGCACAATCAGGATCGTTCTGTCGATCTTGCGCACCAAAAATGCTCCACCGTGCCTGACTTGATGCATTCACGAACTTGCTCCGTCCAAGACGCTCACTGTGGTATACTGCGGACGGTCGTGACATGACCTCGATTGCTCGCGGACGGTGTCAATCCGGAGGTCGACTCAAACCCCACGTCATATTGGGCACCTTGCTCTACTCTCACTTTTCCGTCTCTTTCTCCGCGGTACTTAGTCCTCGCAACGGCATGCTCCGCTCGGGAGCCCGCAAGGCTGTACCGAGAACCCAGAAGATATGCAGCAAGCGCCTCTTGAAACCAGCACTTCCGTCTGCAAGCGTCACTTGGTGGAACCGACTTGACGCTTTTGAGAGATCCCGAGCCCGCCGCGACGTGTATTGAAGGCTCAGTCTCTGGGAAGGACGGTGCCCTGCTTGAACGCATGGCAGAGCTTTTTTGAACACGTTGATATTCCGCTGTGCTGCGTCAGTCCGAGTCTATTCAAGACAGCACAACTCCACCATGCCATCAAGGTGATGGGATGGTCTGTTTGTCCATCAAGGTCTCCTCAGAGTCGCTGCTCCAAGATTGAAGCGACAGTAAATTCTTGATGTCACTTCTGCTCCTTTTCTCCTCGCTCCACCGTCGCTGATATTTGACTTCCATCCCGAGGCGATCCCTCGTTTGGAGTCAATCAGCCGGCCTTCGTATGCGGAGAGCCAGGCCATTACACGACCTCCCAATGAGTGCAGGCAAAAGCCGAAGGGAGTCCACGGAAGTATCGACACGCCAACTTCCCTCACTAACACGTTCGAGGACGCAGACTCACACCGGAAGGACGGCACATCTCACCATTGCATCCATTCGAAGGAGCTTTTCACCTCCTCGTGTCCGTCTCCGAGAGGCGCTGCGGATCGAACGCCGGAAGATTCGCAAAGGGCCAGCTGGCCGACGATGAGTGGGCTGCCGGAAATATCGGCGTGCCAGCATCTCACCAACAAGCTCCGTGTTCATCCGCGATCCGATCAAGGATGAGTAGTTCAAGCGAATGGCGCAGTTCGCATGCAGGACCAGGAAGACGAGCGAGGTCAAACCTCCGCAAGTCCGCCGCGAACTCACCCCACCCTGGCGCACGACAGACCTGGGTTTGATTGGCCGACCGGACAAAGGGTTCAAGTCTACCTTAGAGGGGTCCACCCAGTTTGTCAGCGGCTAATGCGTGTCTCATAAGGCTCTTGTTGCAATAAACAGTTCAGATCCATAAGCAAAGCCGTGACCCCTTAGGACCGTAAGAGGCTCGCGAATTTATCGTGCTTATTTAGACTTAAGGACTTAGTTATGCTAACGGACGCAATAACATTAAGTAGACGAGTGTTATAAGAAAATTATTCGAGTTTAAGTAACGTTGTAGGAGCTTAAACTTTTTTGAGGCGCGCCAAGACTTAAGGAACTTAAGGTTTAAGCTCCTTAACGGGTTTAAGCCGCTTAAGACAGGCTTATTAACACCTTAATAGTATTAAATACCTTACGTATATAAGTAGTTACTATCTATAAGTCCCTTATTGCTAGTAAGCTGTTTTTAACAGCATTAACACACGCTTAACTACCTCTTATAATACGATAAGTTCTTAAGAAGATAATGTATTACTATACTAAGCGGTATACGCTCGCGGCGAGTAGCTAGGGATCCGGTTCGTAGGTAGGTAGGTAGGTAGGTAGGTTACTTAGTTTATTACGTGCTATAGAAGTATTCTATCGTAAATAATGCGAGAAATAGTCGCTATATTAGGGTGTTGGATAGTATTAAATATAATACCGTATTCTAAGACTATCGAGGTAGATAGAGGGAATTCGGTACTATAATCCCCGTTACTATCTAACGCCTATTCCTATTATCCTCTATCGATATTATACGAGCCGATCTCTACCCTTACTCTCTACTACCTATCTAACCGCTACATTCGTCGGTCGTATTTATTAGTCGCATTTATCGGTTATATTTATTAGTCGTATTCGTTATATTCGCCTAGTCGTATTCGCCTAGTTATAATTAGTTAACTACTCTACGGAAGTCTACGGATAGGGAGACATATACGCTAGAGTTAATTACGCTACATTAGATAGAAAAAGGCAGATAACCGGATAACTACATCTAATTAGCACCGTACGTAAGGTCGAGATCGAGGAAGACTTACCGATTAGTAGCTAGAGATAGAGGCCGTAGTGCGTAACCTATATAAATAGTTAGTAGGATTCGGTCGGACATCGTGGACCTATAGGGCGTACGAACAATTATTTAGTGCCTATTAAACTTAATACTAGGGTATCTACGATAGGCGGTAGTTAGTAAACGTTCTAATAGGCTAGTATACGTAGATATACTAGTACGAAATCCAGAAAAGAAGGGACGCTCGGTTATAAAACTAGAAGTATAGTTAGTAAGATATCGGACGCACTTAGAAAGTAGATGTATACTAAAGTACTATAGTTCGTAAGGTAAAGGTCGCTTCTATAGTATTAAAAGGTTAGCGACTATTATATATCGGCGGAGGTCTCTTTATTCCTACGAAACTATAGTAGCGAAGACGAGAACTAATAGACCGCCTAACTAGAGGGCTTATTCGATCGGCTACTTACTCTAGACGACTATAAAGGGCTATCTTAGACTAGCGACCAGAACGAAAAACTACTACTAGATAGACTAATCGCATAGAAATCTTCCTTAATACTAGCGGCCGTAGAGAATAGATTAGTTAAGGATACGTACTCGTTCTAAGAATAGAAAGGTAGTGCTAGTAACGATACTAGGCTAGTGCTCGGAGTGGATTGTCTATAATAGAGGTTAGCAAGTGTAGTAAGTAGATAAGGGACGATCTAATCTTAGGCCGGATACTTACGTCTCTATAAGAACTAGATGTCCTAGTCCGCGAACATAATCTAATTACCGGCCTTAACTTTACTAACGTCCTTTATACGCTCTACGATGTTATTAACCTTATAGCGGTACGGAATAGCGTAGACCTATCTCCTTTATAGCCCCTTTACTCGGAATCCTTCGTAGAAGGGTCTACGATTAAAGGGTATAAAGCTAACATTTTAGATACGCTAAAAACCAACTTTTCCAAAACACAATTTATTCTTTCGCGGATAGGAAGAGGCCCGAGATTCGCTAATTTCTTAACTATCTGTCTCTTTATAATATTCGTTTTCGAGTGTTAAGGCAGTTTCCTAGCCTTCGAGTAGATTATATTCTAGTAAAATCATACTCGCAATTTTCGCATTTTAATATAGCCCCGTACGTCGGTAGGAGATATAAAATATCTAATTATAGTGCCCTATAGAGTGCGTTAGTATCCCTAGACCACTTTTCTAGATTTTGAATACCTTATCTCGTTATGTTGTTATTATGTTTATCGCGTCGTAAAAAGAGGCTAAAAATTCCATTTTAATACGTTTAGTACCCTTTGTCGTTAGGCGCTTAGAGAGAGCTAGCTTATATAACTAACCTTAGATTTCCGGCTCCTTCTAGCGCATAATCGGAGGTAGGCGTAGATACGACGACCGCTAATTACTAGAAGCCCGACAACGACGTCGTCTATAGCTAATATACGCTTCTAGTAAGCCGAGAACGCGTCTACTATACCCTACCCGTTTAAAAGAACTTCGGTAGTTGGCGTAATATAAAAGAAGAGGCGTAGCTTACCGATAACGGCCTTATAGCTAAAGATGTTACTAATGCGACCGACGTTACCTCTAGTAGAAGATATAGTAGTAACACCCTCTACGCTATATCGTATAAAGTCGCCGCGACGAAGAACGATACGGCGCTACGTATCTAAGTTATCGTTCAAGGCGGTACGCTTATACTACTTAATAGGGCGAGCGTCGATTAAGAAGATATCGATACTATACTCCCGTAGGAGCGCATCGGCAATCTTCTTCTAGAGAGGTTACTAAACGCGGTTTATCGTAATAGGTAGGTTAAGGAAATCGCGGTAATAGTTACGGTTAATACGGTCGCTAACGAAGATATTACTAAATCCTAGAAATTCGAGTCCCTTTCCGCTATATATATTAGCTTCCACTTCCTTATCGGCTATCGCTTGCTCGGATCGTAGTAATAGGTTCGTAAATAGCTTTAGACACTCCGCTCAAACTTGCTTAATTAGCTTAGTAATCTCCGGGAAGTCTAGGTATCCGTCCTATATAAAGAGCCGAAGAGCTATATCGATTAATAGGCGCGATAAGAGATTACGCTCTAGGTTCTAGAAGTTAGTATTATAGATAATCTTCTTAAATAGGCGGTGCTTGTCTTTACCGACCTATACCCTAGCGTTAGCTATATTACTAATCTTAGTAATAGTCGAATAGTAGTATAGCGCAACGTGGATGTTCGGTCGATTTTAATTAGCGTAGTACTAATTCGATGCGATAGTAGCCCTCGCCGCCTTATTTACTATCGCTCCCGCCTTAATAGCCCTAGTATACGCTACCGTAGTAGCGGTGGAGGAAGTGCTCGATCCGGTCTCCGTAGATTGTATAATAGACTCTAGCGCCGCTAAACTAGCGCGAGACACTAGATAAGATATAGATAGGGTCGCTACGTAAGAGCTAGCGCCCCTTGGATTCTTTATAGACGCTAATGTAGTAGCTTTACATAGTCCCTAGAATAGCTTACGGGTATCGATTAATTCGCGCTTGAAATTGTCCCGCTCTATTGCGTTTAGTATATTAGACATAAGGTAAACGTTCGAGCGCGCTATCTAAGAGAAGATGCGGGTAATAAGAGATACGGACGACACTATAGCTTCCTTAACTCCGAGTTGCTCCGCTAGCTAGGTTAAGATTAAAGCTAGTATAGGGACGTTACGTACTTTATCTCGGAAGCGTAGATTAAGGTGTTCGTCCTTTAACTACATACGGAGATATATCGGGATAATAATAGAGGCTCGAGTATACTCTAATAGTAAGTAACTCCTAATGTAATATAGTAGGGACTACAATTTGCCCTAGCCTAGTAGAAACGGGAAGTTGCTTAACTCCCGAGCATACTCTATAAGGACTCCGCTCTTAGCATCCTACTTAAGGATTACGTTAAGTAGAAGGTTATACGCGAGCTACCGTCTACGTAATCCTACCGAATTTGGAATAAGTAGGATTAGTCGGGCGGGTAGCCTTAATATCAAGGGTAGGTAAGATTAGCTATAGTAGAACGATACCGATATCTATGCCGGTCTCTATAGACAACTCCTTCTACTTAGTAGTCTTCGTAATGCCGTTTAGATAGGCGCGCGTACGCTCGTTCTCGTAGTAGAAACGACCGTTCTCGACGATATTATAATCTAGATTACCTCGGGGAGTCTTATTTATAATTAGACACTTACGACAACCGAGATTAGCGTTCTAGCTCTTTATGCCGGAGTTCTCCTACTATTAGGGCATGTCGCTAATATAGAAAGTAGTGTATATACATACTATTATCTACTCCGCGCCGTTCTCGGTAGGAATCTCTAGTAATTCGCCTACGTTAAGGCTATAAAGCATCGGCCCGATAGCCTAAATAACTACCTCTATGTTGCTACTATAAGGACTAAGGGTAAGAGGAATAACGTTAGTACGGCGTACGCGCTCCTAGAAAGGCAAGCCTAGAGTTATATTAGTAACGCGCTAAATACTTCGAGTAGCGGGATACTTACTAGCTAGGATAAAATACACCCCTATTAGCGAGCGATATATGTTGTAGTATAGACCGAAACTATCGATAAAGTTAATTAATAGTAGCGAGACGACTTTAAAGTCTCCCGCAAATTTGCGCTTAAGCTCTACGCGACCAAACTATAGAATCTCGAGCTTATCGTAAATAGGGTTACGCTACTATACCGGACGAGCGCGGCGATCGCTACTAATAATGCGATGGATGTACTAGACGTTTCTATTTAGACGTAGTGTAGCTAGTATAGCACTACCCTTACGGTCCTTATCGGGCGACCTACTCTTATACTTATAGTAGACTACGATCTACCTCGACTACGACTATAGTATAATCTACTCTAGAGCGACGAAGATATTACGGCCCTCTAGGATAAAGACCTCGTTCTAGTCGTCTAATAGCAAGTCGAGCCTATCCTTTAGTACGGGATTAAGGATCTATCCCGGCATTAATGCTTAGATTTATACGGAAAGCGCACTAAGTAGTAGCCTCCTTACTAAGATTAGACTATATAGAAGCTTGTTAATTAACTTCTAACTCGACTAGCCGTCGGTAGTACGATAGTCGTAGCTAACATTAAGCATACGACCTATATATCTAGAGGGACGACTAGGGGCGTAGCATCCGCATATAGCGTTATAGTACTAGTAGCTAACGAAATTAGATACGAAGATCGGACGACCGGTATTGCCCTTAAACTCCGACTAGTCTACGGACTCGACGGACGATACGTTAGTCTTACGGTTACTAGTTAGGAGAATAGTCGTAGCTATAGAAGGCCTAGTAGTCGTAGTAGTAACGGGGTTTAGAGTAACGGCGGCGGCGCCGCCTAGATACCTCGTAAACTCGCTAGAGGTTAATCGGTTAGAAGTAGTCTATATCGGAGCCTCCTAGAGCTCGACTAGCGTATCGACAAACTTGCTAAAGCCTTAGTATACCTTACGCTTACCGTTCTTCTCTTATAATAACTAAGACGCAATTATACGACTAAAGAGGATCTTTGGATTAAAGAAATGCATATCCTTAGCCTTTCTAGACGTACTAGAATCCTTTGCGCTAGTAGCTTAAGTAGGAAGGCGTAGTTCTATTAGTGCGACTTTCTAACGCCGAAGCTCGAGAAGAGGAAGGAACTTCTTAACGTGCTACTTAATCGTGTCGACCGTCTTTAGGAGTTTCTTAACGATGTCTTTATCTAGTAGACTCGAGTTTAGGACTTCGTAAAGTAATATATAGCTTACGCGAGAAGTACCGTTCTCTAGTAACTAGAGGCCTATCTTAATTTCGGTTGTCGATAGTATAGGCCCTTAGCTGCTTGTTATACCTTCGAGAGGCTATAACGTATTAGGACCGAGCGTTCCTAGAACGGGTAGTAGAAGTATAGTCGGAGCGGGTAGGATAGGTAGACCGGGCGGAGGGGGTAGTAGTAGAGATAGTAGAGATAGGTCTTCTCCTATCGTAGTATTACTACTACTCGTAGCTACGGCGGTAGCGTCGGTAATAGTAGCGGCCTCCTTAGTAGCGTAGCTTCTTCTAGCTTATCTACGTCTTCGGCATCGTTATCTTCCTTAATAGGATCCTAGTCCTTAGGCTCGGGACGCTCGTTATAGTCGGCTAGCTAGACGGCTTCGTTAGCATCGTGAATTCCTATTACCGCTAGTACTTCTACATCGGTATCTCGATCTTCTTCTGGATTGTTCTATAGACTAAGCAGTTTCTACGAGAGATAGTCGACATCGAGATCGCCGTTAGAGATAAAATCGCTAGGGTCTATACTAAACTCGCTCGGTTCTTCTCCCTTAGTACCGTAGTATATATCGTCTCTATACTCGGCATTATTAGAGCGCGGATAAGACGATCCGGCTACCGGCGTAGGAGGTATAAAAGTACGTAGGACGATACGATTTACTACCGCTAGGCCGAGACGGCTAACGCTCCTACGAGACATAATATGCTAGATTAGACGGTTAGTAATGTATATTTTAAATTCTACCCGATAATGCGCTTACCGGTTGCGTAGCCTACGTAGCGTAGTCTCTAAGTAGTACGGGCTATACGTAAGACGCTATTTATATAGGTTCGATGTCGACCCTCTCGTAGAAGGCGTAGTATTAGTAGCGACGACGTATCGGGAAGAGTGTCGACGGCGAGGTAAAGGGATAGTAGCGGTAGTAGGTAGTAAGTAGTAGGTAGTAAGTAGTATACGATATTAGTAGTAAAGTGTAGTAATAGATAATAGGTGTTTCTAAAGTAGTTAGTAAAAACAAAAGTAGCTAGTCGGAAAATTAGAAGGCGCGGAAGGATAGGGTTCTTCGCGCTAGTAGAAGAGTCGTGAATTTTAGTAAAGTGAATCCCGTTTACTATGCTACGCTAACTATATGTATAGGTTCTACTATGCTTATTATCTGGACGGTTCTACTACGCTTGTTATCTAGACGGTTCTACTTTATATCTAGACGGCTACTTTATATCTAGACGGTTCTACTTTATATCTAGACGGCTACTTTATATCTGGACAGGTCTACTTTATATCTGGACAGTTCTACTACGCTAGTTATCTAGATAGGTCTGCTTTATACTAGACGGTTCTACTACGCTAGTTATCTGGACGGTTCTACTTTATATCTAGACGGTTCCGCTTCGCTAGTAATGTGGACGTCCCTATTACGCTAGATAGGTCTGCTTCGCTAGACACCTAGGTAGGTCTAGACTACGCCGAGTATCTAAACTACGATAATCTATATTACGCTAAGTATTGGATTACGATAAACACCTAGATATGTTACATTAAATCCACAACTTAGTTAGCTACGTACGATTAGTCCTTGCTAATCTATAGGTCTATAATAGCACCGAGCTGGATTATGTAAGTTGCCGGCCTAGATTTGACGGTTATATAGGTCTATAATAGCCCGACGTGCCTATACGAGTCGACTCCTAGTGTAGGTACATATTTTCGAGATAGTAATTCGGCGCTACTATAACGAGTAATCTACGACGTGCTTCTATACTCTATAAACAAGGCGGTGCTCGGTTAGGAGCACTATAGTAGGTATTATAACAACGAATCGCGCCTCCGCGGCTTCGTCTACTATAGAACCAATATGCCGTAAGACTATAGCCCGACAACGTAGCGCTCGGTTAGGGGTGCTACGTTGTCGGGCTATGAAACTATAACACTATTATTATAGCGCTCGGTTAGGAGTACTACGTTGTCGGGTTATAAAACTATACTATTATTATAGCGCTCGGTTAGGAGTACTATATTAGCACTACGGGACCTTAACGTAGCGCTCGGCGAGTACTACGAGGGGATAAGAGGACATTCTTTATATTAATACGTATATAGAAGCTAATATATAACACGTTAGGATCGATCGGACATAGCCTAGGGTATATAGCCGCTACTATTAGAGAACGATAGATCGCCGTAGTTATAGTCTTTACGGCGTCGGCGTGCTATTATTTATACTATTATCTACTAAGCGTTAGCAGACTATACGGCACGAAATAAACGGGGGTAATGTAGTAATACCTTACTAAGATCGTTGCCGGTTTCTATTAAACGAGCCCTATTAGTTCCGACTAACCGTCTACTAGTTCCTATTTAGTATACCTTATTAACTTTAACCCGTCTACCGATTTATACCTAAGGACTTCTACTAACTCTACCTAAGTGTCTACTAGCTCCGACCTAGCGTATGTTAACTCTAGCCGAATATCTACTAGCTATAACGTAGAGGCGCTTATATGTCTTCTTAGGTATCCTATTAGTTAAGGTCGAGATCGAGGTCGAGGTCCTAGAGGTTACCGTCGGGAAGATTATCGCTATAAAGATTATAGTTAACGTCCTATAAATCTCTATCGCTATCCAATTCTCCGTCGTTTAGGTTATCGTTATCGAAACCTCTATCCTACTTAGTATAGTTATCGAATTCTAATAACTAGTACCTACGTCGGTTTATACTAAAGGCTAGAGGCGGAGGTGGAGGCGGTTTAGGTCGTCCTTATCGAGCTCGCTACCCTCGTTACCCTCTCGTCGGTTTAAAAACCTTAGGGTTAAGTATACGCTATTGTTAATCTATAAGCTAGGGCTAGAGCCTAGGATTCTTCGGAGTGTATAACAAACTCGGGTCTATAGTTCTATAGGAGTTATCTATGTTGTTATAAGCTAGTTAGTAATAGTTATTCGTTAGTATTATATTTTATTAATTATATATTATCGCCTTTTAAATGCCCGAAGGCGCTCTCGTCCTACTACGAGGTAGCTCTCTAAAAAGAGGCAAAAATAAACTCCGTAACGCCGAATAGTAGCACCGAGCCTAAAGATAATAAAAATATACTAACTATAATTGCCCGGAGGCATCTCTAACTACGCCTCGAGGGCGCGACGCTACTTCTTACTTAGCGGCGTATCGCCGCCGCGTATACGTATATATACGCTCGTGTCGACCTCCTATATATGTATTAGCATATAGCAGCATAAATGCTAACTATTTACTATCGACTATAGACTGCTACTATACTTACCTTGCTCTCCGGCATAGGAGCTTCGCCGCTATCGGTAAGCTCGAAGAACTCGTCTCTATCGACGTCCTTAAATCGATCCTAGGTCCTATATATATGTTAGTATACGTGTATACTACTATAAGTAGCTAAAGCTTCGAAGTACGGTAGCTCGAAGAATAGGGTATAGGTAGGTAGACAATACTTACGGCATCGCTTGCTATACTACAATTAGCACATTGCGAGCATTAGAGTCGATTTTTTTAGGTCCGGGGACTATAGTATAGGTACGTACGAACACCGACATTTCGGCGGCAAGATTAGCGTATAGGGCTACCTATATAAATTAGTATATAATTATTTGCGAGCCGTCGAGTAGACGAAAAGTTAACTTACATTTGTAGTAAAAAACTGCAATACTAGGAGTCCTAGTAGCCTCTTCGGCAATACTCTACTTAAGATCGAGCACGCCTTATAGAGTCGTCTATATATATATATATATATTAGCTATTGTCTATGCGTGTAGCTATAAGTTTAATAATCGAAGTTCAACAATCGAAGTTTAATAGTCGAAGTTTAATAGTCGAAGTTTAATAGTCGAAGTTTAATAGTCGAAGGCTCTCCGCATAATATAAGTACTTACCTATACCGTAATAAAGTTCGTAGCACTAAACTTCTTTTCGAAGTATTTATAGACGGCGTCGGAGTCCGCGCTAAGTAGTAGCGGCTTATTCTCGCACGCCTTT
Organism: Zymoseptoria crescenta; assembly: GCA_026122155.1. NCBI lineage: Eukaryota > Fungi > Ascomycota > Dothideomycetes > Mycosphaerellales > Mycosphaerellaceae > Zymoseptoria > Zymoseptoria crescenta. The sequence goes on from JALRMM010000363.1 coordinate 29,563, forward strand.
CGGTACTATGCCTATATATATCTATTAGTATATACTCCCTATAGCGAACGCTAAACGCTAAGTTTTAAGTACAACGTAGTGAACGAAGTAGCTAAATAGCGGAAGCTGCATAGTATAACGTAGCAAACGAAGTAGCTAAATAGCGGAAGCTATATAGTATAACGTAGCAAAACTAAGGATAGAGCGGAGTGGAAAGAAAGACAAACTAAAAAGACGGGAGTCCGTCTAGATAGGAGTGCAAAAAGAATAGGAGGGACACTACTAAGGGAAATTGCACGTACCTCTATTTTTGTTAATGTATTTCCTTATATATTTTTAACGAACTTTATAGCTTAACCGCGGAGGTAGAGGTAATCGCTGCTATCTTTATTAGTAGCTTCGGTCGGGTAGATTAAGGTAATAACTTTCGACTTCTAAAAATAGCTAGCGTAGAGGAGGGTTTCCTAGGCTATTACGCGTTTAAGTTAGCGGTAGCGTGCGTCGTCGACTTAGCCTACGGTAAGAGGAGGGAGAGTAGTGGATTTAGACTTACGCTTTCGAGAGCGTTTAGGAGGGTTCGAGTAGAGCTAGGCGAGTTGCTATTATAGCTATGTTAAAGATATTAGTATAGCGCCTTAACTACTATACTATCCCTCCTATTTATTAGAAGAGGAAGAAAGAGATGCCGTATTACTATTAACACACTCGAATAGACATAGAGAAAACGAGCAAAATATCTGGAAAAAGAGTAGTATTTCGACTAATATTAGGATTATTCGGGCAAAAGATATAATTTTACGCCCAAATTTAGTATAGTCTACCTATGCTGTCCCGTAAGCGATCTTCTCGGGTCTCTTATGCGTTCTAGCGGCCGTATAGATATACTAGAACGATATCTTGTAATGTTGTTAAGGTGTATAGATAGATCTAAGATAGTAGAACGAGGTAGAGCAAATCCGTTTACTATATAGTAGCGTTATAGGGTATAGGGTTATAGGCTCTATATCGGGAAGATATATATATATTCCTATAGTAAAATCGGATAAAAAGGAATATAAGAATAGGTTAGGTATACGTATAGGAGCATCTCGGAGTTCCTCTAGTAAGCGAGAGAGGTCTTCTTCCTCGACCTTAATCTTATCCTCCGGTAAGGCTACGCGCGATCCAGACATTACGGCTATATATAGACTAGAAAAGGGCGAAAACGGGTAGAGTAGAGTAGAGCGGAGCGGAGCGGTAGAGGAGGTAGTAATAGCTATAGAACTAAGGTACTTACCCGGCGTAAGGGCCGAAATAAAGTAAAGTGCTTGCTAAGCCGCTATTAGTAGCGTAACTTATTTAACCTAGCGATAATAGACTTAACGTCCTTAAGCGGCTTATTTCATTTAAGGCCTAAAGACATTATGCTACTTAACTCGTTTAGGAATCGTATAGTTAGCTAAATTTGGATTAAGGGCATATATTTATAAGCGCTCGACAAACTAAGTAGTACAATACAAAAAGCTTATTATGCGGTGCTAACGGAAGGCTAAAACACATTAATTATCTTAGCTAGCTTAAGGACTTAGCTTTAGTAAGCGCTTGTATTATTAAGAGACTTATCTAGCGCTAACATCTTAATTATCTTAAAATCTTAAGAGCTTACGATACTAAGGACCTCACTGGATTAATGCGATTATGCTGCGCAAAACAACTTAAGAGGAGTATTAGCCGTAGAAGTTATGCTAGGGTCCTCGCTAAGGTACCGCCTCGACTAAATTAGCCCGCAATACGAAGGTAGGGCAGCTTAACTTCTTCCGACTCGGACGTTAGTCTCCCCTCGAATCCTTCTAACAAGACCTACTAAACATTAGAGCTAACGTATTCTAGGAGGAAGTTGGCTTACTACGAAGTTAGTAGCGTAGCTTAGCACTCCCCCCCCTTTATTACATTTAATACTACTACCTTATTGCTTAACAACCACACGTTGCATTAATATTCTAAGTAGCGCAAATAAAAGCGCGTAATCTATTTGCTAAGATGCGATAAAGAAACTTCTCGTAACGAGTAGTAGTAGTGCTAAAAAGAACTTATAAAGTTTTTAAGCTAGCTTTACCGAGAGGGGCTAGATACTTTATAGACTCCTTACGTTTACGACGATTAAATATAGCGATAGTAAGGCATTAGGCTAATTAGAGGGCTCGCTTAGATAAGAACAATTAATAGGTATTAATAAGGAAGCCCTTTTTATAATGCTAATCGACTTAGAATAGCTCAAAACCGCTATTAGCCTCTATGCCCTCTTCCAAAGCCTATACTAGCTCGTTGTCGGTGTATTAGTAGCTTCCTTTACTAGTTAGTAGTAATAAAGGCTGTAGCGAGGCTTCGTGAAGCCTTGGATCGAGCTAATAAGGGTGGAAGGGCTCTATATTACCGTCCTTATTGCCCTTATCTTCCGCCTCGTCGTCTATATTACTAGCGGCAAGTTAGTCGATTGCTGCTAGTGTTACTGCCGCTCCGAGAGCAGTGAAGTAATTAATTACCGCGTTGTTAAGCATGTCCGCTTTAGTATAGATAGCCTCTATTATAGCTAGCTTGTCGGCTATGTTAGTTGTTTCCTTCTTAACCGTCTCCCTCTATGCGTTATAAGCGACACGAGCTACTTCCTTAGCCGCCTTCTACGCGGTAAGATCCTTAGTAATACGAGCTAGCGTTCGTTTAACGGCTAGCACGGGGATATTGTGTCCTTTATGCCTTATAATTAAGTCCTTACGAAAGGACAGTAGCAGTTTATTATACACGGCATCCTGCTACTAGCTCTTACCCTTCGAAGTAGCTACTAGCTTGTTTAATTGTATTCGTTCCTTACGAGCAGCTAACTAACGAGCCTTAGCTAAACCCTATCTTATTGCCTTAACCGCCTTAAGGGCAACAATGCGTTATCTGTAATACTTAACTGTGGCATCTAATTAATCCTTATTAGCTAGCTCTACGAGCAGCTCGTTACGGAAGGTAGTATTAAACCGTTGCCCCTTAGTAACGAGCTTCTTAGTAGACTTCCGTTGCACTATACGAGCCTTACTACTACGGAGTTGTCGGTTTTTAGCGAGTAAAAGGTCGACTATATCTACAACGACGGCAATGCCCTTAATTGCCTACTTATAGAGCCGACTAATCCTCTTAGGTGTGCCCTTACTAAGCGTCTTAATAAGGTCGCTAGCTAGCTCCATCTTGCTTATAGTCCGCTTTAATCGATAGCGTATAGCCGGCGTGCATTAAGGCGAGCTAATATCCTTTAGAGGCTAGCGTAACGGCGTTCGTGGACATGGACCTAGTAGTAGCGGTAGCGAGTCTACGTTCTTATCTACGAAGAAAGAGCCGGATAGTGCGAACTAAGTCGCTATAGCTCGTCGTTTAGCTAGTAGTAAGATATCGGCGGTAAACGTAGGTAGAAGCTTACTAAGGACTACTTCTACGTTAAGAGGCACAATGCTAGTCGCTCTAAATAAAGCCGTAATATTGCACTTATTAAACACTATTGCCCTTATGTCCGTATAAACCTCTAGGAAGTCCTTCTTAGTTACCTACGTTAGTCCTTTATTAGCTATTAGCCGGAGCAGTATTAAGCTATATGCAGCCTTTAGAGGGCTAAAGATTCCAACGTTAAGCGGCTATAGAAGATACGTTAAATAGCTTAGTAGATAGACAAGCTATATATAGTTAGTAATAGCGTAGTTAATAAATTCGAGGTCCTTATATATAGAGTGGCCGTCTATAATAAGCAATCGCTACCGGCTAGGCGTAGATAGTAGACTCGTTGCATTAAAGTGTTGCAACTATAATATGCCGTTGTCTCTATTACTCTAGCTATTGTCGGTAATAGTAAGAAACGCCTTGTCCGAGAAGCGTACTTAGAAGGCTATTAGTAGACCTCTCGTTATCTACTTCGCTCTGAAGATAATATATAGTAGTATCTATAAACCGTTAGCACTAATCCCCTTAATAACCGTAACCTATTTACGAGCTCCTAGTTGTAAGAACAATATAGTAGCAGCCGACCTTCTATATACGGCTTTATAAACGCGGTTAGCGATACTAAGTATATAGCTAGTCTCGTCTATGTTATATAGATGTTCCGGCAATATACTAAGCTCTTATATCGTCGTATTTAGTAGCTTAAACTAATCCTTTAATACCTAAGGGTTTCCTTCTACTATACGTCGATTAGAGTCTCTCTATTAGAGGCTAGTACCTAAGGCTAGCCGGCTTTGCCGCCCGACGCCCGACGCCCAACGCCCGATGCCCTATTAGATGTCTAACGACCTAACGCCTAACGACCCGATCGGACGTTCGATCCGGTTACGTAGAGGCTACGTATACGCTAAGCTACGCTACGCACGCCTTCGACTTATACTCGACGTATCGCTATCGTAGATAGATCTTCCTTTCGGTAGCTTTAGAATTTTATATATTCGGATCTAGACCTTCGTATATAACTTCGGTTCGGACCCTTACATTTTCTAAAGCTTAATATCGAATAGCTACCCCGATGGAAATACCGCCTGAATTTCAGGAACTTATACGAGTAGAAATAGCTCGAATCTAAGAAGAATTCTAGACCTAACTCGTAACGAACGATACGTAATACCTCGAACGACACCGGGCTATAGAAGTAGCTAAACGCGAGCTCGAAAGATAGCTCGCTATCGCTAGAAAATAATAAGAAGAACTAATACCCGAAGCGAGTAGCTCGACTCTCGCTACTCTAGAAACGACTACGACGACTACGATATATAACGACGACGCCCCTCGCCGCCTAAAGGAGCGTATTCCTACGCTACGAACCTTTAGTAGTAAACGATCGGAATAGGAAGATTAGTATCTCGCTACGTAAGCTAAACTAGCTATCGATAAAGATGCTATCGGCGACGACTTCGACTAATTCCTCTATCTTACGAGTAGACTCGACGATAGCGTAGTAAGAATAGTAAGGATAATAATCTAGAACGCCCTCGAGAAACAAAACGGGAACGTAAGGGAATTCCTCTAGTACCTAAACGGTATATACGGCGATACGAACTAATAACGACGAGCTCTTTAAACTCTCTCTCGGATCTAATAACGCGATAACGAACCTATTACTACCTACCTTCCTCGCTTTGAAATAGTCCTTACAAACGCCGGACTATCCGATACCCTTTCGTAAGACGAGCCGAACCCGAAAGAGGAGAGTATTCGGATTACTCTTCTCGAGAACTCTCTTAACGACGAAATAAAGAGAGCTCTACTCCTATTCGCTTTAAACCCGCCGGATAGGTACTCGACCTTTATAAAGAACCTCCTAACTATCGGTAGGTCGATTATAAATCTTCGTTCTCGGTCGAACTTTTCCGCGCCCTTTACCCCCTAGGCGACCCTACTACGAGCGACCCTATCGTAAGAAGTAAAAGACGAAATAGATTAGGAACCGACTCGGTCTAACCGAGTCGACTTCGGCTAGAAAGAGAAGAAGAGGGCAAAGTAGGTTATAAAGGATACGATATAAGCCCGGAGAGAACAAGGCCTCTATCTTCGCTACGGAATAAAAGGATATCTTATTACCGATTATATATACCTCGCTACGAGAAACCCGAATGCTATATAAGCTACGGTAAGTAAGGTTAGCTCTCGCGAGGTACGAGAAGCCCTTCCGGAAGAAGAAGAAGAAGAAGATCTAGCGTCGGAAAACGAGTAGCCTCTACGATAAGACGTCCGTAGAGGCAATGTTAGATATAAGTAGAAACAGAATAGAACGTCTTTTAAAAGACTAAAATAGAACGCTCTCTCTTCTATGCTTCTACTATTATTAACGGCGACGTACTTTAATTCTCTCTTATCGACAACGGTAGCTAATCGTACTGTTTAATAAACGAACGGTTAGCTAAGAAACTCCGGCTCCCGTAGATCCCTATCCTAAGGCGTAAGGTCGTTAGCGTATAAGGAACCCCGTTGCGAGAGAAAGAAATTTCTTTCGTAACGAGGTTTTCTCTCGATATCGGTAGGTATAAATCGACTACTTTTACCTACGCTGTCCCGGACCTTTAAGAAGACCTTATCCTTAGGAGACCCTACCTTTTCTACGAAAACGTATAGGTTATCGAATCGACGAATCGCCTCGAGT
>JALRMM010000364.1:0-35656 GCA_026122155.1 Zymoseptoria crescenta
TTTTTTTTTTTTTTTTTTTTTTTTTTTTTTTTTTTTTTTTTTTTTTTTTTTTTTTTTTTTTTTTTTTTTTTTTTTTTTTTTTTTTTTTTTTTTTTTGTTGTTCCTCCCCCCCCCCCCCCCCCCCCCCCCCCCCTTCCACCGCCTCCTCCTGTGCTTTGTTATCGAACTTCTTGTTCGTTAGTAGACGGTCGTAGAGCGTGCCGCGGCTATTAACGCGCTAGTAGATGCGGTGGTAGAGGTAGTGAGCCTTGTGTTAACGACAGAGGGCAGTGAGGTTTGGAGGTGCGCCTTGCTCGTCAACGTGCGCGTAAAAAGCCTCGTAAACGCGTTAAACGAGTCGTTCGTCACGATTATATAGCTTAATAGCCTTGGGCCTCACTTTTTTGGGCATTTGGGACTGCAATATGAAGGTTAATAATATTAGTCGAGTTTAGAGAGGTGGAAGATACGGTGGTTGCGAATTTTGCGTGTGGCTGTCACTAAATTTCGGCGTTTTGCGTATGGCCGTTTCCCCCTCAGCGGAGCTGAGGGGCGCAGAGTGTATCGGAGTCCCGGATAGAGTTGCAGATCCAAGTCCTGCGCGTGGGTTGTAGTATTGAACCAAGCGTCTACAGTCTAGAATCCAGCGGCGTCTCGTAACGACTCCAAAGCTCGTCCGCTGATCTTACCCTTCGGCCTGATTGCGAGATTGTACGCTGCATGAGTCTCGAGGGAAGAACAACGTGTCTGGCGGGTTAAACAGAAAGGTTGAAGGTGAGGTTGTTGATTGAGAATAGGACATCCATGTCCTCCACGGCACGAATAAACTTTAATTTCACCTCCGCGTTCTCCACTGTGACGCGTGCGTCAGGGTGTGTGGCTTTTGGCTTCATCAAAATCTCCAGCTTCCAATTCACTTTTACTTTCGATCCCACCACACTCGTTGACTTCATTGCCAACCATGGCACGACTCGGGCACAGGGGCTTCCTCGGTATAGCCGTCCTGTTTCACCTGATCTATATCTACTCCATCTTCGACATATACTTCGTCAGTCCCATCGTTCGGGGCATGCGAAGTCATGCCGTGGATGCGCCAGAAGCTCCTGCGAAACGATTGGTACTATATGTCGGTATGTATAGCGGCCACCCGTCACCTAGCTCATTCCAGCGCTCGGTCTGATCTCTCTGCTCCTCAGGCGACGGTCTTCGCGCCGACAAAGCCTTCCAATACTTCCCTGATCCATCAAGGTCCCCGAACGACACTTCAGCGCAGAATCCAGGCCCATTAGCCCCCTTTCTACGATCGCGAGTCCTCGAACATGGCACATTCGGAGTGTCGCACACTCGTGTGCCAACGGAGTCGCGACCTGGGCACGTTGCTCTGATCGCCGGGCTGTACGAAGATGTCGCAGCAGTCACAACAGGATGGAAGATGAACCCAGTCAATTTCGACAGTGTATTCAACAGGAGTCGGCATACATGGAGTTGGGGTAGTCCGGACATTTTGCCAATGTTCTCCACCGGTGCGGTTCCAGGAAGAGTCACAGATGCTACATATGGTCATGAGTTTGAGGACTTCAGCAAGGATGCATTGGAGTTGGATTATTGGGTATTCGATAGGGTCAAGCAGTTGTTTAAAGATGCAGAGACAGATGAGGCTCTCAACGCACAATTGAGGCAGGACAAGCTGGTATTCTTCCTGCACTTGCTCGGGCTGGACACCAACGGCCACGCATACCGTCCTTACTCTCAAGAGTACCTTCGAAATATACAGGTTGTGGATCAGGGCGTGAAGGAGATCACCGAGCTTATCGAGAAGTTCTACGGTGATGATCGGACAGCCTTCGTGTTCACCGCAGACCACGGCATGAGCGATTGGGGCAGTCATGGTGACGGACATCCTGATAACACTCGAACCCCCCTCATTACTTGGGGTTCGGGAATTGCCAAGCCGGTGACCGTTGACAAGGGCAAGGCTCCTGGTCACGAGGATGAATTCTCTCACGACTGGCATCTGGACCATGTCAAGCGGAACGACGTGCACCAAGCCGACGTTGCAGCTTTGATGGCTTACCTTGTGGGTCTGGAGTTCCCAGTCAACTCGGTCGGAGAATTACCATTGCCTTTCCTCGATGCAAGTGACGAAGAGAAGGCCAAAGCACTCTTGACCAATGCCAAGGAGATCTTAGAAATGTACCACGTGAAGGAGCGTGAAAAGAAAGCCACGGTCTTCCAGTACAAGCCCTACTCTGGATTCGCGGATGCCGAACACAGTGTCGAGAATCGCCTAGATGAGATCCAGCGACTGATCGATGCAGGCAATTTCACACAAGCCATCGCGCAGACGGACGAGCTGATTCAGCTTGGCCTCCGAGGGCTTCGCTACTTACAGACCTACGCCTGGCTTTTCCTCAGAACTCTGGTCACGGCGGGCTATCTAGGCTGGATCGCTTTCTGTTTCACAACTGCTATTGATTTGCACATGCTGGAAGGCAAGATTGAAGCCTCGAGACCTACAGCCGGCATTGTCGCCTTCTCCTCGATCTTGGTGGGACTCTTTAGTCTGCTTCTGATCCAGGACTCACCATTAACTTACTACGTCTACGCGATCTTTCCAGTGATGTTCTGGGAAGAAGTCTTCGCGCGTCGACAAGCATTGATCCAGGGCCGGAAAAAGCTGTTGTCGCGATTCGGAAAGCGAGATACCACAAAGCTTGCGCTGAACGCTGTCGCCTATGTTGCGATGCTAGAAGTCATGGTGCAGAGCTACTATCACCGCGAGATCTACACAATCAGCTACATTCTAGCGATCGCGTGGCCGTTCTTCTACGGTACAGCATTCGTGAAGAGAAATGCGCTGCTATGTGGAACATGGGCCGCGGCGTGTGCGGCCATGAGTGTGTTCACCCTTCTACCGGCTTTGAAGATTGAGGATTCAAACCTGATGTGAGTTGTCGGATTAACCTTGTGCTGACGGAGCTGACCAACGCGCATAGTCAATTTGGTGGCTTCTTGATCCTCATGGTCGGAGTTGTGTACATCGCATTCGAGAAGCGTCTGCTAGTCAAGACTGCACCCACCACCACTGAAAAGTCAGTGGCAATCGCAGATGATGGCCTTTCGAGGGCGCTTCTAGGTGTTCAGGTAATCTCATCCCGAGTCTGAAGTAATTGTATTTTGCTAACAATCGCAGGTGGGTCTGGTTGCGCTGGCCATGATTGTAACACGGTCGAGTGTGACTTCTCTTCAAGCGAAGAAGGGACTGCCGCTTGGAACGCAGGTGGTCGGCTGGTTTACTCTTGGTAAGTGCATTTTTCGTTCCTGTTCTTGCTCGTCTCGATGCGCATCTTTCACCTCCCCCAACAACGCCATAATCCCGGAGCTGGCTCAGTATATTACACAATATCTTCTGGCCTGGATTGAGCCCTTCATTCATCGCTTGATCATTCGCAACGATGCATATTTACGCAGACTCCAAGGACGATGTCGACCAAGTGCTGGATATCATTGAAAATCCTCTGGAAAACTTTCGCCGCCTGTCCATCACGAAGCGCATTATACTGGCCTTTTCCTGTTGTGCAACATTTCCACTTCTGTTCATCATCGGCGTGGTCCTGGAACTCTGCTGGAGAATACCCCGAAAGTACTATCAAAATGGTCGAAACCCTTTGCGCATCACCATCGAGGAGAAGGAGTGGTGGTCGCTCTTCGTCAAGGCCCCGCTGGAGCGAATGATATTGATGATTCTGCTGCAACACGAGATCAAGACCTCCGACATCACCGTCGAGAGAAAGCCATCGATGTCCGAATCGAAACACTCCTCCTCGAGTGGATCGTCATGGACGACGAAGTCGATACTCTCCCGGATGTCTTTCAGCTCGAAGCACGACGTCAAGCCATTGCTGCCGGTCAAAGCGACTGGCGCTGTTGGAAGCCCGTCCCAGCCATGAGCGGATCTGTTCTGAAGTCATTTTGCATCTTGATCTCTTCACTTGACCGTCACTTTCGCTCTACACTTTACCAACGCTCGTGCGGCCTGGCTAACCTTTTTCGCAGTCGCTTCGCTCACCGTTCCATTCCTGCATGCCCTCCGTCCACGCGATCACTTTCTCCACCGCTTGGCCATCATTTTCCTGGCCTTCGGACCCACATTCATCATTCTCACCATCTCTTATGAGGGCCTCTTCTACTTTGCAATCGCAACGACCCTCATCTCTTGGGTGCGACTCGAACACCGGATCCACCAAAAGTCTTTCGGAGCGCTGTCATCGCTACGAGACAAACACAATGGCACTCTGAAGGATCTCGGATCTCCTCTGCAACCCGCTCTGCTCGCTGCTCAGGCTCGCGAATCCTCTACTTCATCATACCGCGCGCTCACCCTTTCCGACGCCCGCATTTGCCTCTTCTTCCTCTTCATCCTCCAATCCGCCTTCTTCTCAACCGGCAACATTGCCTCCGTCTCTTCATTTTCCCTCGACGCGGTCTATCGCCTCATCCCGATCTTTGACCCGTTTTCTCAAGGCGCACTCTTGATCCTCAAACTCCTCGCTCCATTTGCGCTTGTCTCGGCCAACCTCGGGATCCTGACAAAACGATTGCGTCTAAGAGGTGGAAGTCTCTTCGCCGTGGTCATGGGCATCGGCGACTACTTGACACTGCGCTTCTTCTGGGAAGTCAGAGATGAGGGCAGCTGGTTGGAGATTGGAGAGAGTATTAGCATGTTCGTCATCGCAAGTGTGTTGTGTGTGTTCGTTGCGGGTCTGGAAGCGCTAAGTGAGCTCTTGGTCAGAGGTGTGGAGTTCAGGGAAGTTGTCGAAAAGGTGGAGAGCGTGAAGGACGAGGTCGTGGGTCAAGTTGTGAATGGAGGGGCTTCGGTGAACAAGACGATAAAGGCCAATGGAAATGGCAGCGCGGGTGGCAAAGGCGGAAAGAAGAGGCGATAGTAGTGTCGCTGACTACAGATGGGCTGTCACCACGCATGTACAGATGCTGTTCTACAAGATGTTCTCATACACTCTCCCTGAGAGGACGAAGGTGCTGCGACGGATGCACAACCGCAACCAAATGATTTTGAACTTGCGTCTGAGTACGACTGGGCGGAGTGCGCCTTGGAAACAATCAAGCGGAACACAATTCGCCCCCGCGCGAACGCCCCCACGGCAAGGGCAGGAGTATGACATTGCCGAGTCCCTCCAATTGTCCAGCCGTTCAGATCGGGGCTTCCGAAGTCGAAAAGTTAAAACAATTGAGGCAGGTCTAGGCCGCGCCGACATGATCTTGGTAGCCGCAGCCGTCCATTGCCTTGTTTGGGTCTAGGTCAGATGTCAGGCCACGACATGTCTGTCCTCGCCGCTTGCTGACAAGATGTACAGGATACCGCTGGCTGGGACTCCAGACCAAGTCAGCGAGCCATCTCAAACTCTCGACGCCGCAGATCCCGGCTTTACACCGACTTCATGCCAGAACGAAGGCCTGGACTGGTATGTCTACACCAACCAAATGCAGCCAGGTCTCGACTTCAGCGAAATGCAGAACATCCAAGGGCGCTATCTGGGCACGACCTCCGCCCTCGGAGGCTTCTTCCGCCAGGGTGATTCCATGCACGCCTACAACCAGCAGCTACCGTCGAATCACATCGCTATCAAGCATTTGGGGTACGTCTGTGCGAGGATCTCGGGAGAGTACGTTTTCAGTCTTGGCCTTCCGGATGACTGAGCGATGTTGTGGGTCGGCGACAAGGCTGTCCGAGGCTGGGACGAATCCAATGCCGATCTTGACTCCAGGCTCGGCGATGGCGAACCGAAGGTTTTCCGCAAGCAAATGACACGGGGCCAGTACTACCCTCTACGCGTTGTTTGGGGCCAAGGCGATGGGGGCCTCGAGTTCAAGCCGGCGATCACGGATCCGGAAGGTCATGTCGTTCTGTCTGCGAAGGATGAGCCCTCGCCATTTGTGGTTCGATGTGCTTGCGACAAGTCGGCACCGTGGCACTTTGAAGGTTTCTTTTAGGTCAGCTACTCGGAACGGACCGCCTGTACTTCAACCCGTCCAACGTTGTTTAGCTGAAGCAACAGATCGAGAAGATTGTGGTTGTCAGTTCAGCTATGACATTCCGCGCTGCAACTGGTATAACGCAAAAGTAAACACGCTACCAATCTTCCGCCTGAACTCGTTGACAACTCGAAGGATGCACCATCCCGAACCAAAATCATAACCTGGTGGGCACATGCCTTCCATGGAACCCAAACCCAACTGCGGTGCCAACCTCCGCCCTCGCCACCTCCTCCATCGTCCTTGCGTCCAAGCAAAGCAGATAGCTCGTCCCAGTTTCTCCGTTGAAAACGACACTTAACACCACGCCATCATCCTCTGCTTCGGCACCCGGTCTCGGAACGAAGATCGGCTCGCCAGGGCTGTGCTTTTCGTATTCCCATATAGCAGCCTCTCCCGTCAAAGTATCCGTCTTGACCAGCCCATCGACAAAGGAAGACTTACCGCGGTTGAGAATCGACCAGACATATCGATGAGGTTGGAGGGCGTATGAAGGATTGGTGACGGGAAGATCGCCTGCACGGGAGCCGTCGATTGCAAGGATCTGCTCGGCGGGGTGGGAGAATTGGCTTTGTCTTGGGGTGACTTTGGCCGTGAGAGGAACGCCAGCGAGCTTGTAGCGGGCGAGTGTGGCGTCGATCTTGGCGGATCTGGCGAATTCCGCCGTGTTTGGGCCATTGGAAACGAGATTGTCGTAGTAGAAGTTGTGCAGAAGGTCGATGTTTTCGAAAGTGACGAGTTCGCAGATGATGTCGACTTCTGCGTCGCGATCGGCCGGAATTTTTGAGACGGATTCTTCAAAAGCGTTGGTGGAGTGGAAGGAGAAGAAAGCGGGCGATTGGAACTTCCTGACCAGTCCTCGGCCGTGGTGACGATCAATGACACACCAAGTCACCTTTGCAGACGGATCGAAAGTCATGGCGTCCATCAAGTTCTTCTCCCACAGGACCTTGATTCCTTTCAGATAAGCAGGCCAAATGCAAAGAATCACAAAGTTTTTGGTCAAGAACATGGAGTGGATATAGGACGCTTTGAAGTCCGGTCCACACAGCTCTGCGAGGATGACGACTTTGCCGGTTGCGGGATTTGCGCGGAAGACACGGTAGACGTCAGTCCGACCCATCGCGAGATTGTAGTTGAACACTTCGCCCGTGATTGGATCGTGTTCAGCGTGCGCGGCGGATAGAGGACCTGTGAGCGAAGGGTGGAGATGCTCTTGTCGAGTCACGCCCAAGGGCTCCAAGGTATCGGCGTCGATGGTCTTCACCGCCGAGTGATCGGTTGTCAGGTTGAGGACGTTGGCCGGCGCAGGCTTGTTTCCAAGTTGCTTCTGTATCTCTTCAGTTTCCGCAGGGAGGATATCGCGAATCGCGACGCCAATGGCGGCACGGTGGGTGCGACCAGGAATGACGGGTTCGAAAATGGTCTTGAGCTTCTTGTAGAATGTGTCACCTGGAGGCTAGATTAGTTGAGTCTTCACTACTCGCCTCGAGAAAGGGCTTACAAGGATCTCTCTTTTGTGCGAACGTAACTCCCTCCAGCTTGCCCGTCTTTCTTGCGGTCTCAATCGCCTCATCGACGTGGCAGTAGGACATGTAAGAAACGTCGCAAGCACCGCTTGCTCCTGGGACAAGGTCGAATTTGTGCGTCGTGACGAATCCATCGAACCAGTGATCGCAAGCCATGAACCCTTCCTTCGGGTTGCTGCGTGGGACTCTGTAGCCTCCTGGTCCCGTTCGGTAGAGAGAGCCGGCAATGTAGCTGGGGAATGCGCCAGAGGTCGAGAGATCGACTTTGGTCCTGGTGTCGCCGAGAGCGTTGAACTGGACGTGTCAGCTGGAGTGAGGTTGACCTGCTGGAACGTTCGACTTACGCCACCCGCGTTGGGCCAGTCTTTGAAGTGCTTCTCTTGGGGTCGTTCGAGCTGCTGTGTGGTGTGTTGTGCTGTCTTGAGGTCTGCAATTGGAAGCATTGTAGCGAAGTCGTTTATCGCGCCAACGTTGCCCATTTTGCTCTGCTGATGTCAATACACAGGATTGTTGGAGTGCACAAGAAGGTGAGGATGAGCTGAGGGGTGGAAGTTGGTGTTGGAGTGTTGGCCTGGAGGTGATTTTGGAGTTGATGCTTCGAAACGTGACAGACATCGATCATTCTTATATCTTTAGACCTCCCGTTGATCGAGCAACTGCTTCCAGCGTACGGCCGCAAACATCTCGACGACCTCGCAAACGAAGCAGTATCAGGTCAACATTGGCAATCGTGCCAGAAGGAAGCTCTGAGATCCCCCGCTAGGAAGCCCGTCTTCTCGCGATCCCCTCCGAAAGAGGTTAAAGCATGAGCGGCTCAGGTGATATAGTTTTGGATGTGAATCCTTCGCGGTTGTCCTGCCGAGGATGCGGGGGAATGCAAGAACCGTTGACTGAAGATGAAGGAATAGCCGCTGGGAAGAATAAAAGGAACTCGAAACATCGTTGCCTGGTTGGAGGTGCTGCAACGGTCGTTTACGCCCGTGAATGGTGCTGTACCGTAACTGTGGCCCATCGAGTGGAATTTTTCATGTCGTCGATGTCGTCAGTCGGTTCTCCGTTCTCCTCTGAACGGGTGTCGTTGAAGTCAGGCTGCCGAGATTCAACTGCGCGTTTGCACACGCGTGGTATCTATACAGTATCAGCTCTCCTGCAGGCTGGGTATATATCGTCGTACGCCGCGATGAATGCAAGAACGCTTCAAATGTGTCTGTGACCCAACAACCTGCCGTCGCCCATCTCGCACTCGGCTTCACTTGGCCATGTCCTCGGCCTTCATGCGATTCTTGTACTCCCTCGGACTCTCCCTGACCTCCCCTTTCCCGCCCAAGATTCTGCCCACCAGACCAGGAGCTTTCCACATTCCCTTCCCACTGGCCCTCGCATTTTCCTCCGCACTGCGATACACCTCCTCCAGTCCAGCAAACTCCGACCCAAATTTAGCCTCATAAACCGTCGCGCAGCCAGTCTTGATCATCGCTGTGCCCAGATCCCTCCGTAACCACCTCGACACGACTTTGCCCACCACCCGTTCATACTGATCCTTCCGCAGCGGGTAGACACGCACATACTTGCCCTCCACAGTCCCTCTCAACCACTCCAAGGCCTCCTCGCTGTACGGTTGCGCGGGCCGTCCGAAGTGCGCACATTCCGGCGCGTCCACCCCGGCGATGCGGACGTGCAGCGTTTGGTCCTGCAGCTCTTTCTTACCGAGCTCTTGAACGCGCCGGGAGGGCAACCAGCCCCAACCCGCGAAGACGCCGAGCGGCGTGTGGAAGAAGCGGAAGTTGTCTCCGTCGCCGACGCGGGTGACGTAGCCGTAGAGTGATCGCGTGCGGAGGGCGTCGGGATGGAGGTGGGAGATGTTGGGTATGCGGCGGAGGAAGCGTTTGTAGAACCGTAGTCCGGCCCAGGAGGCGGCGACGGAGACGACGACGGTGAGGGCTACGGAGGTATTCGTCCAAGGCTTCTTGTCGGGTCGAGCAGGCGGAGGAGAAGTGGAGGAATTGCTGGACTGGGAATCTTCTTCCGAGGAGGGTTGTTTCTTCCACAACATGGCGAATGACCTGCCAACTTCGGCGAAGGCTACCGGGAGCGGCGGAGGTCGGTCTGAGAAGTCGACGCGCTGTTCCACTCCATGCTGCCCGGGCGAGGTGAGGTTGCGACGGACTCAAGGTGGACCTCATGCTGCTAGCTTCGGGGAATTGATGGAGAGCGTGGACATCATGTGCTTATGTAATCAATCAATGCTGAGGCTTTACGGCGCTGCGTCCCGTCTGATGAACCACGATGATAATTGTGCTTGCAGGCAGTAGCTCTGACCCGGAATCTATACACCTTCTCCAGAATAAAGCTACCACCTCTACACGCCCTCCTCAATGCTCATCCCTGGCACAGCCTCATATCCTCGATAGCCTCTCGCCCCTCCTCCAGGCACATCATACAACCCGCCATAATCTACCCTCTCCCCACCCACGAGCCCCTCATTCCCAACCTTCTTCCCAAACACCGGCCCATCGCACCAGAAATCCTGACAATTCCTCACCACGCCTCGACTGAACGGATTCTGTTTCCTCCTTGGCGTCCGCGATGATGAAGTTGAGTCTTTCGCGCCTTTGTATCCCTGGAACGCGATGGTGAGGAAGGTGTCGACGCCGAGGAGTTTCGACCACCGGGCTATACAGCCTTCTTTCTTGCGGTGGGCATGACTGTGAGACGAGCCGGCTGTGGGACCTGTGACCTGAGCGTCGTCCATCGACATTGTGCCGGTCGTGATGGCGGAGAGTATAGGACCGACTTGGTCGGTGTTGCGCATGCTTTCAAAGGTCGTCAAGTTTCGCGCGACTTGGAAGAACTGCACAAAGAGGAGCATGATGGTCCAGGTGAGTTGTACAGAGGCCCATGCGACGGTGACGAGGGTGAGAGGATCCCTCTCAAATTCGGCGCAGAGTTCGGGGTTGAGGAATGTGCAGGTTGGATCTGTGGGTGGCGGGAGGATTGTTAGGTAGGCGAAAAAGAGGCGGATGAGGAATGCGATGCCGATGACCATGGAGAGGATGTAAAGGATGAAGTGCTTGTGGTTGTTCACTGCAACGCAGTTGTCGACCCAGGGGCAATGACTGCAAAGTCCGAGTCAGCAGGTCATCTTGCTTTTGTCCGGATACTCCACTTACTGGTCTTCCCTGGCCACACACCGCCCGCACCTCCGGCAATGTTTGCTTCGTAACGGTTTCCGTATCATGCAAGTAGTACAAAACTGCGCTTCATTGAAAGCGTTGTGCTCGACGAGCTCGTCGATCGTCTTCTTCGTTTGGCCTCGACTCGCACCTTTGGGTATAAAGCCTGGGTCTGCCGTCATCGTAATCGTATAGAAATAAGTAGTAAGACACATGCAGATCGAGAATGCTACTGTCAAAAAGAAGTTGCTGAAGAGGGCTGCCGAAACGTCAGCAGAGCGTCAATGCAAACCCGATCAACGACTTACTATTGGGCAAGATTTTCAAAACAAAACGCACAGCAACCCAGAACAGGGTCGCAGCAAACACACCCGCCAGAAATGGAGTCTTGTGCATCGAGCTCATATCGCTTGGTGCCCATCGGAGCAGTTTCTGCACCGCGAACTGCAGCCCATATCCAACGATCAGAACGCCTGGTACTGATACCCAGACGTTCAAGTACGCCAGCATATGAAGCTGCAGCCCTCCTAATGCAAATGGCCAGAGGAAGAAGAACCGTTGGAAGAACAGTCTTCTGTCGTGAACCATGGGGATGGGAAATGTCAAAGGACTTCCATGCTCATCGTAGCCGGACTCAAGCAGCGCCTTTCGCCATTGCCGGTCGCTCTTCATCTTCGCAGCTGTCATACTCGGTGTGTCGCCTTCAGTCTCCCCTTCGGTGGGTTTACTCTTCGCAAACCGATCACTGCCGGCTTCGACGAGCTTCTGAATGCAGAGATAGTTGCCCTTGACCAGAGCCCAGTGGAGGGACGTGAAGCCCATGTCATCCGCAGCATGTACATCCGCACCGAATCGAAGGAGAACATCTATGCAAGCCGGAAACCCTTTGTACGCCGCCCACATCAGGGACGTATGGCCTTGGGCATCTTGGACGTCGACAGGAATGTCGGATTGGTAGAGTAGCAGAATGAGTTGGTAGACATTGCCATCAAGAGTCGCGGAATGCAGAAGGTTGTAGCCTTGATCATCTCGAATGAGAGGATCCGCACCGTTGGTCAGAAGCAACGATATGACCTGGAGGTTGAACTTCTTGCTGGCCCACAGCACTGGTGTTGCCTGGGCATCTCCTCCTTTCGCGTTGACGTCCGCTCCGGACTGTATGAGGAAGTGACACAGCGCATGGTGTCCGTTGATCGCAGCCCACTGTTGTCATATCAGCCTTGCAGCCCAGAAAGCCTCGAGTCCGAGCCGCCTCGTCATTCGCATACATGTAGTGCTGTGATGCCTTGTTCGTCTGTTGACCTCGCCGTATATCTTCCGCTGTCGAATAACTTTTGAATCGCCCGTAGCTCTCCTAGTCTTGCCAATTGCATCAAGTCCGACTCGATCGGTAGTTGTGGTGGACTCGCGTCCAGGTCGCTGAGCTCGACTTTATCGAGGCCGTCCTTGGTCGGTGACGATGGTGCGCTTCCAGAGTCTCGGCGGCCTGGAGAAGAGGGACGGGAGGCTTCGCGCGACGCCATGACTTGAAGGTACTGAGAGGGAGTATTCGGTCGTGTCACCGCATCGTGGAAGCAGAAGTTGCGTGAGAAGTGTCGAATGCGACGGAGAGCACCTTCATCTCCAAGAGCTGTCAAGTCGAGGTCGAGGCTGTGCTTCTGAACAAGCGCGTGGCTGACTGTGGCTGAGCGTTGTACTACAGTAGTTCTACTCCAACCGCGCGTCCTCCTTCGACCATCTATCAACGTGCTGAGACCAAGATCAACCCATCCCAGAGAGCAATGCGAGCTCGCGACGCTGCCGCAGAGCCAGCGCCTGCTGGCCACGATGCCTCGGAGTGGGCGGCCAGGACATCAATGAGCTACGATCAAGTCACGACTTCACCTTGCGTGGGGATTGTGAATGATGTGCATGGCCGGACTATATCTCAATAGCCGATGAAGCAACTCGCCTCCACTGCGGTGCATGATGCATATATATCGAATGCACTCCGCATTCCACTTCCCCGCAGCGCGATGCATTGAAGGCGGAGGACCATCTTCGACAAGCAAGAGCCTGGAGATCCGAAACGTCTTCGCTCTGTCTCGCGAGTATTGGAAGGTGACCGAAGATGTTTCTCAGCGTGGCCATCGACGCTTTGGCGCGAGGCAGAGGACGCTTCTGCGAACGCCACCGATACATATCTTGCTTGGTATGGACAAGCAGCAAAGGCATGGCAGATATGCACGTCGGTGGCACTTGACGCGAGATGGACCATCAAAATGGTGTTCCCTTCATCTATCTACTCCTCTGGGACTGGGGTTTCCTGCTTTGATCTGGTTAATATAATTCCGCTGCAGCTCGCTTGGACGTGCGCAGACGGCTCGGCTGGAGAGAGGTACTGGTATAAGACTGGATTCGCTCAGAAGGTATCGCATCGAGGGTATCCGAACAATTTGATACTCTGCCCGAGATGAAACCTTCCATCATTCTCACCCTTTTGTACAGCACGCTGCTAGTGTCAGCCTGGCCTTCATTTATCCTTCCCAGACCAGGATCAGCCAGCATCGGAGAAGGCTTCGCTTTTGCCAATCCCATCGGGCCCACGATCGGCGGTTCAGGCAAAGCAATAGTCGTGACCACCAACGAAGGATTGATCGAAGCAGTCCGTGGCAGCAAGCCCAAGACCATCCACCTCAGAGGCGACTTCACGCCTGCCTCACGCCTCAAAGTCGGGTCCAACACATCTCTCTTGGGCTTCGGAAAGGGCGCCAGCATCGTCGGTGAAGGCATCGACATCACCAACTCGACCAATGTCATTATTCGCAACATCGCCATTCGCTTCGTCGAAGGCGGCGATGGTATGACGATCCAAAACTCCACTCGAGTGTGGGTCGACCACTGCGAGTTCGAGAGTAGAATCAGTCTTGAACTTGGCCCGGACTTTTACGTACGTTCCAGCTTATTCTCCCCAGCTGTCCTCACTAATATTCTCGCCCTCTCTCAGGACGGGCAACTAGATATAGTCCGCGCGTCCGACTGGATCACCATCTCGCACAACTTCTTCCACAATCACTGGAAGTCTTCTCTAGTCGGCAACTCTGACGCTCTCCGCTCCGTCGACCAAGGTCATCTCCACGTAACCTACCACCACAACCATTGGTCCAACATCGGCACTCGCGGACCCGCAGGACGCTTCGGACACCAACACATCTACAATAATCTGTACGAGGACTTTGCGTATCAGGCGATTCATTCCAGGAGTGACAATCAAGTATTGGTGGAGGGCAATGTGTTTCGCGGGAGGACGAGGGAGGCGTTGAGTACGTATGGATTGGTGGTGCCGGAGGATAGTCCGAATACTTGCGTCTGTGGAGATGAGGAGCTTGATGGGTTTGCGAACCTGGGAGCCAGTGAGTCTATCGGATATTCTTTCTAGGAGGTGATGTTCAAGATGGCTGACAGTCTTCACAGAGAATGACTTTGGCAGTGCGGGAGTCAACATTACTCAAGTTGGCAACTTTACGAACGTGGACTACAAGTACGGGTTAACGAAGCTTAAAGATGTAGTGCAGTCCGTCAGAGCAAACGCCGGTACTGGGAAGATCAATGTTTGCTGAAGCAAAATACGTCGACTGAAGACATAAATCTATCGATTGACGACCACATACGCAACAGACGAGTCCTGCTGGTAACATCTGTCTCATGCAAGTAGCCGTGGCGCTGCATGGTCCCATGGAGGGTGATCAAACACCGCCGCTCCCTCCATCTTGAATGACAAGTGAGTCTCCGGACCTTCCTGTGGATATGCCCTTCAGTCGTCCCATAAAGCAATCTCCTGGCCCGCGAGATCAGATTTGAGAGCAGATTCTTCGCTAAAGCGTTTGATAGTCAGTTTCTGTACTCAACTCACCCCTGTCGAGTAGTCTGCCTCCTCGGCCGCGATATCCTGCTGAGCCATGGTGGGGAGCTGTGGAAGGATATCCTGGTGCAAGATATTCGCAGGTCCCACGCCCAGCGCTGACTGGTCTTGCGTTCATTCCAATAATCAGAGTGATATACAACCCCATCGACCAATGCTGATCTTACAATGAATACTCTCACGGCTCATCTCACCCCCAACGCCTGCTCCCTACCCCTCACATCCAGCCGCGATCCCTTCTCCATCCTCACCAAGTCCGGATCGTGCTCAAACTCATCCGGGCTATGTGCCGTCCCCAAGTGCTTCACCAACGCATCCACAGATCGACAGATGCAATCCATGTCCCGATATCGATCGCAGAGCACGCAAGCAAACTCGCCATCCGCATTGTGGCACTTGACCACAAAGCGGGCATCCATTCGGTATTCGCGGACTTTGTGACGATTCTCTTTCCCCGGAAAGTGCGTACTGAGAACCCAGACGTCTCGGGTGTCGACGGGGATCTTGATGTGGCAGGTCGGGCAGCGGTGACTGCCGCTTGGGCGGAAGGCGCTGTGGAGAGGTAGGCTGCTTCGTTGGAGGTCTTCGCTGTAGTAACAGTACAAGTCTTCCGTTGCGATGGGCTTCTGCGGGGGCTTGCTTGATTTAGGAGGCGAATCTTTTGGAGGCTTCGAGGGAGGTGCAGCCACTTTAGACTGGCTCTTTTCTGGTTTCGGTGTGTCCGCAAGGACGACTGCATTCTTCGTCGTTGCTTTTGGAGATACAGAGGCTGCTTTCTGCGCAACCGTTTTCGGGCCAGCCGTTGGGACACGTTCAGCGTTCTTGCTCGGAGGCGACGTTTTGGGTGCCTGTGTCACCATCGACGTAGCCTTCTTTTCCACCGTCAAATTTGGAGCCTGGGTGGCCATTGACGTCGCCCTCTGCCGCGGAGCTTCTGCGGCAGCCGGAACCCCGTTCGACTGCAGCATCTTTCCTGAAGGTAATGGAGAAGTCTTTGCTAGCTGCTGAACCGCTGATGATGCCCTCTTCCCCTGTACAAGAGCTGGTTCCTGAGGCGGAATGAAGACTGATAGATCTCGACAGCGGAGAACTCTACCGTTCCCATCAAGAAGCAGCTCACGAGCTGCGGGTCCATTCCTTGGTTGTGAGATTAGAGATGATGGCCGTCGAACATCATTCGCAGGTTCGATAGCCAGCTGACGTAGGTCCGGCTGTGAGGAAGCCTTTTCTCGTGGCTCGATGCCGTCCGTAATTCTTTTGAGGTCTGGTACTTTCCCAGCTAGCATACGATCCTCCTGGTCTTGCAATGCAGAGATTGATCCGTTGCGGGCGGCGTGTTGCGCGGCGATTAGTCGGTCAAAGTCTTCCTGTGTAAGACTGCGGCCATCATTGACGGCATCCTGCAGCACCGCAATGACGGTCTGTTGCAGCTGTATCACCTGAGCTTGGAGCCGATTTTCAGTAGTCACTGTGACTCCGTCAGATCAAGGACTTGGGACGAAACAAAGACCTTCTTACAATCCCCCACGGCGTACGCGGGCCCGATTCGCTGAAGACCTTCAGCATACGTCTGCTGGATCATGGCTTTCGATCGACGAACGGACGCCGCGAAAAAAGCCTCGTCCTCCAACAGTTCTCGTCTTCTCCGTCGCCTGCGACTGCTTGACCTTGACCGCGATCTTGACCTTGACCTTGACCGGCCTCGACGGTCTTTATTATCGCCCGATTTCTCGCCCAATGTTGCCTCGCACTTCTCCTTGGTCTCTATCGCCGCCTTCTCGAATGATTCAACTTGTTCTTTGAGCTTTTTGAGCTGATTGTTCTGCTTGCCATCGGTCACCTTTTGCTTGGCTTTCTCGCGCTTCTCTTGGATCTTGTCGTGCCTTGGTGGGGTATTGGTCAGCTCAGGTCACATCCTGTCGGGACGAGTACATAGTATCATACAGTGTCGTCGCGGCTGTGAAGGTGCCGATGAGGGTCGACGCAAGTGTCGCTATGATGAAGGTTTTCTGCGACAAGCGGTAAGCGCACATTGCAAGGTACAACCCATCCCTAGCCGCTCACCTTGAGGTTCTTCTCCTCTATCATGTTAGAGTAATTCATGCTGGGCGGGAATTGCCCGTAGTAGGGCTGGTCGACTCTCTGGTGAGTGCCCACGTAGACCTGATCGGTCAGGAGCAGGTCAGTAGGGAAACAGAATGCGAAGCAGGTGAAAGAGATCTGACCATCTATTAAGCTGTGCTAGTCATGACGGAGTCCAGCGCCTGGGGTGTCTGGACACGGCCTTCATTCGGGTGTAGGACCACGTGCGGAAATGTAATGGAGTGCGACATCGGTGCGGCGTGGCTTGCTTTTGGGGTTCAGATCTTTTGCGTGATGCAACGCAACCCGGGCATGCCATGTCGTGTCAAACTGACCGCAACGTTCCTCAAACTGGCCGGATTCCAAGATCTGGAGGGCAGGTCCTGTGAGAGTTGCTTGTGTACAGGGATGATCGTTGCTGCGGAACGGCGTCGGGCAGCCACGACAGTTTATATCTGACAACGCACTGAGTCGTGTACACCTTTTCATACTCCAGCATTCCGATCACAGCCGTTAATCAGATGCTCGGCCGACCCGGCACTGAAGTGAATTCGAAGCAAGCAGCGGGAGAATCGTTCCTGGATCGTTGACAAGGATGTCACTGCTGGAAAGAGCAAGAGCCCGAATGGTTTGCAATTGGTGCCTCGGCCGCGGATCGATCAGCTAGGAGTAACGACGCACTGCAGTCTTCTCGTGCAATCTTCTGAACCGCTGGAAGTACCCGTGAAAGGGTGAAACATATGGTGCTAGCTGTTTCGACCGCATGGTCTCCTTCGAGTGGTCTTCCTGGCACGTTGCTCGCGAACGGGCAGGTCGAGGACATCTCTTGCCAAGCGTTACCGGACAAAAGTGAGTCGCATCATGGTCCATATCGGTGGCAGCTCGACAGGAATAGTCAATAGTTTTGCGAAGGCCATGGATTCCAAAGCATCTGCGACGGCTGTCTCAGCGCGGGTCTCATGCGACTGCCCCGCGGGCATGGCTGACCTGAAACCTCATCGGATTGAAGACTCCTATGTCAGTCCAGACATTGAAAAAGCGGTCGTATCGCATTCTGTCTTCGCGTGACCGGCCACCTTTGTTATCGTTGACTCTCCAGCTGGCACTGCGAGGTGTGGCCAGATTCTACTCGCTGATGTCATCAACTTGGGATCCTGGGCGTCGTCTCAAACACGAAAAGCTCACCGACCTGGGTCTCGCTGATGTCTGATTTACCTTGCCAGGACCAGCAAATATTTGCCCAGATGTGCGGCGAAACACATGCCGAAGATTACCTGGGCGTAGTGGGCACTTCCGTCACAGCCATGTCGCGGCCACGATGACAGAGAAGCGGCGAAACATTGGTCGGTCTGCCCGGAATCGAGCATCGACGACATCCTTCAAGCCAGATGCGTATGCGAAGGAAGCAAGTCAGGCCTGGTGAACAGAAAGCCTTTTTGACCGACGAGCTTAGCGCACATAAGCTCCGCGCCCAGGCTTGGGACGCCGGCTACGATGGTGACTGCACGCCTGATCGACAAGGCACTCTACTCCATGGAGTCCAGCTTGGAGTCTTGACAGTCTGCTACTGCGCACGAAGATTCGCACCGCTCGTAAGGCTTCCAACACTCATCATCACCGTCTTGAATCGGCCACGGAAGTTCCACGCCCGCATGCTGCCGTCTTCAGGCCTCCAGCATGGCATGCCGGATGAGATCGTCGGCACCATTGAGCAGGCCACGAGATCGCATGAAGCGCTGTTGACGACCGAGTCTTCTCGACAGGCCTGCCATATTGATGGACATTGCAGTGGCCACGATGACAGAGTACCGACTTCTGAGTTCCGTCCCCTGATGGAGAACGGCATATATAAAGGCCCTCGACTGGGCGATTGAGAAGGCCATCCAGCACTCACATCGACCATCCAGCCTCCACCTCGCCAACAAAACAAGTTCAGAATGTACTCACTTCGTCTTCTTCTTGCTGCGGCCGCCGCAAAGATTGTCTCTGGAGCAGAGCTTTCCTTGTACTGGGTAACGTTTACCGCCAAAGGCATATCCTCATGGTCAAGATGCATCGGCTGACTCCTTACCAGGGTGCCAACGACAGCGAACGTAGCTTGGCCGAATACTGCACGGATGATGGTGCAGCCGACATCCTCATCCTTTCCTTCCTCTACAACTTCGGCGACGGTCAGTTCCCGCATGTGAACTTTGGCGACTGCTCCATCAACAATGATGGCTCCAGCTACGGCTGCGAGGGTCTGATCAACGACATCAATACCTGCCACTCGAACGGCAAGAAGATCTTCGCAGCCCTTGGAGGTGGAGGTGCCACTGGCCACTTGACCAGCTCCGGCGATGCTTCTGGTGTTGCCTACTCGCTTTGGAACAGCTACGCCAGGCCAGAGGGTACTTCCAACTCCCCACGTCCTCTCGGCGACGCATATGTAAGTCGAACGGGAAGTTGTGCTTCGTTTGAAAGACCTTGCTGACATGCCCGGCAAGGTCGACGGCTGGGACATGGACATCGAGAACAATGACAACAACTGGGCCAGCGACCACCTCGGAACCTTGGTCAACTCTCTCCGCGGGTATTTCTCGAATAACTCCGGTCACACTTACTGCATTTCCGGAGCTCCTCAATGCCCACACCCAGACGAGGCCATGGGCAACAGCATCATGGAGGCACAGTACGATTACCTTTGTAAGTTTCCCGCACTCATTCTCGGGAATCCCGCGCTCATCATGCTCGCTCCCAGGGATCCAATTCTACAACAACTTCTGCGCCGCCGCCGACCTCGTCAAGGACTCCAACAACAACCCCGACGGTCCAGGCGGGACTTTCAACTTCAACGAGTGGCCAGCCTACATCTCGGGCGGCGCCTCCAATAATGCTAAGCTCCACGTCGGCTTGCCTGGCTCGAAGGGCGAGACTCCAGCGGGCGACAGCTTTGACTATGTGCCGACAAATGATCTGCCCACTGTTCTCCAAAACTCGGAGAATGTCGCAGGGTATAACGGGTTCATGATCTTCGATGCTGGTGACTCGGACATGGTCAATGTGAACGGCTGCAACTATGAGCAGCAGGTCAGGCGTGTTATCGATACTGGCAGCACTTGCTAGATGCATTGGGTGGAACGCGGCCTAGTGGCCGACTGAATTGGAGAAAAGGCGGACGTGCGGGTGTTCGCTGTGCAAGATCAGGTACTTGATCTCGTTGCATTTATACCCAACGTTCACAAGTAACTCAATCCGCCGCCCCCACAAACCTCGAGATCGCTCCTCAACTGCCACACATCCCCACCTACTCGGCTTAGTACGTCTGCTCTCCTCGCCGCTCCCAATTCACTGATGCGTCGGATGAGACTGCCATCCACGACGCCCTTGGCGCCCCCCATATCACTATCTGTAGCCTTCATCTCCGTGTCCGTCCGATACATTCTCGGATTGAGGCCGGCGGCATGTTCGAGAATGTTGGTGAGGTGACCTTGTAGTGCGCTGAGCCTACGGTACGTGTTCTCATCGAGTGGCGTTATAAGACCAATGGCGCCGCTTGCTGTCGCAGTCAGGACGTGGAATAGTGGTGAATTGACCTCTTCTTGCTTCGTGTCCTCACTGTCTCCATTTGGAAGATCGCGAGCCTGCTCTGTGAAGGGTGCGAGTGTGCTGGGTAGCAACATGCTTCCAGTGGGAAAGTGTCCGACGTGGAACGTGCTTCGATGGAGCAGTCGCTGTCCGTTCAGTGATTTGGGATTCTCGGGATCGTACTGAAGAACGTGAAGATTTGCGTCAGCGTCCAGAACGAGCAGGAACAGAGCACCGTCGAATGGCAGGAACTCTGCTTCGATGACCTCCATCTCCGTGCGCGGTGATCTGCCTAACAGCGTGAGCTTGTATGGCTCCTGGGTGAAGCCGCCGAACCACAATCCCTTCCAGGCATCTCCGGCGAGCCACAGCCCGCGAGAGTCTAGCGTTTTCAGGAGTGAGGTGTAGCATTGAGCATCTAAAAAGGCGACGGGCAAGCATGATCCATCTTCCCGCATGCCTCGGATCATGAGTTTGAGTCCTTGGGCTGTACCAATCATGCCGCCGGGAAAAGATGCAAGTGCCGTGATCGCACCCCGAGACTCTTCCCTCGCCAGCACATGCAGGTGTAACCCGCTCTCTTCGATGTCGGGATCTGGTACCACATCGATCACGTCGAAGACAATTATTGCGCCTTTCGCAGGCATGTCCTCGCCACGCTGGGCTCCGGTTGACACCACAACAACGGGCTTGACCTCGTGAGAAAGCTCGCTGACTTCGGCGGGCATGACCTTCAGAGCTGTGACCGTCTCCAGATATGGGAGCTTGTAGGTGTGGATGATCTTGTATGTCTTTGCAGAGATGAGGTGAACGCTGTACTGCGGGACCTGCGGGCGAATGGCAATATCTAATGCGAGTCAGCTTCGGGTCGAGTTGAGCACTGGTTGAGAATGTATCGTCGTGAATACAGCTGGATCTCATCGACCTTCGCAAGACCAACCAAAACTTGACGATTTCAACGTTCTTTTGGCATGCTCCGCAGATGCAAGTTCTCATTGAGGGAGAAGGACACTCTGGTATGTTGAGATGCAATGCAGATCGGGGGAATACGAGGATGATTTGAATGCTTACCATCTTGTTCCGGATGTCTGCCATCCTCCTCGGCGAAGTAGAAGTCGACCATTGTGCACGTTGCCGCAACGAAGATTCCTCTGGCATCATGATACGCCAAATGTCGTACTTCTCGCGCATCGTCACCCAAATCAATGTGGCGAACACTCCAGCCCGTGCTGAACCAGGCGTCGGACGGCAGCTGGTACTCGTGCAACGCACCGTCGGAACCCACAGTTGCGAAGCCATGCTCACAGCCGAGACGGTTCAACGGACTCAGTATAGTTGTGGCGTTGGTCTTCTTGGACTCGTTCACTTCCAGGATCTTCGGCGGCCCAGATGCTTCTTTCAGCAACAGACAAGACGGCGATCCAGGTATCGATACAGTACTGTAGCGCCCGAGTTGCATACGTTTCAGCGCAGGCGGACGAGCATTGGGGTCTTCCAGAGGAGTATCATTGTACTTGGGAATGTAAGGCACCGGCACTTTCCTGAATCGTAGATTCGAATGCCAGGGATCGGGCGAGGTTGACGTCGGGAATCGGAAGGGCTCGTACAGGACAACATCGTCCATCGCTGTTCTTACCATCAGGTAAGACTGTTGAACGCCATCACTGCCCAAATCGGCGACCAAGAGTTCCGTGAGAGTCTCTTTCACACCCATTCTTCTATGACCGGCATCTGCAGACAAAACTGGAGGAAGGTGAGGAAGAGCTGGAGTTGTGTACACCAGCTGCAGAGTCGGAAGCGTGAACACGTGCAAGGAGCCTTCCGCTGTGAGAAGGAATAGTGCTGCATCTCCGCCGGTAAGCTCGCCAGAATATACGCAACCACTCATCCATTTCTTGTCGGCAGCTTCCGGTGTGATATCCAGAGGCTCAATCTCTTTGCGCTCGTGTTGGAGTACCTGAATACTGCTGTCATCCCGTATGACGAGCAAATAAGGGTCGCAGGCCGAAGTGTGTACGATGCTGAACTCTGCGTCCGTTTCGTCATCGACCATTGGTATGATTTGGCTCAGTGCGAGATGGCTGTCGTATGTTCTGATCTCCATGCGTCGGATCTGTACAACGGCGGTGCCATGGCCGAGGGTGAGAACTTCCAGCGTGTCGCCATCATGCTCAAATTCGGGTGCTGACCGCTCTGAGTAGCCACCCGCGCTAGCTTCATCGTCGGTCGTGTTGGTGATGTCGTAGACTTTGGTATTGTTGCCGTTGTCGACGAACAGCATATTATCAGGCTGGACGTCTTCGGACCTCTTCTCCCGAGCACACACAGACCATGCATGCTTCGCGTCTTTGAACTGGCTCTTTCGGATATGCCGAGGAATGATGTCGCGGTTGATGCAAGTCAGTCTGCTCGATTGGCTTTTACCAGTACCAGCGAGCAATTGCAGCTTCTCCGTGCCGGCCGCGTTTGACCTGCCGATGCAGGTGTTGTTGATGGGACCAATTGAGTTCAAGCGGTCCTTGATCTCGAATTGCGCGCTCGCATCCCCGACAGCCTGCTCCGTGGTCGAAGTCGCTCTTTTCTTTGCATCGGGCTCGGCGTCGTACAAGTCGTCGTCGTCCTCATCCAGTGCATCCTCCTCGTCATCGTCGGTACCCTGGCCCAGCATCTGAGCATGAGAGCGCTTCCTGGTCAGACCTTGCTGTGATATAGTGCAGCGGAGCAGAGAAGAAGCCCCGTCTTCACTGCCGATGAAGATGCTGTCATGGTCCAGCCTAGACACACAAGATGGAGCGATTGAGAAAACATGACCTCCATTTTCCGCGGAGACTCTCGTGACCGTCACAGCACTGATGCTGCGGCCTAGCATCTTGAAGTTGATTGTTGCGAGCGAGCCATCTCTGAGCACCACGAGGAGCTCGCCTGTAGACTGATCGAGAATCTCCACGCTGCAGCCCTCCAGCTTGAGATTCATCCCTGACTGATCCGCCATACCGAAGTCGCTCTCCTTCATCGCAAACTCGTTGACAGCGGTCGCATTTGCCTTGCCGCTTTGATCAACATGCACGAACTCATTGGTGCCAATCAGCAGGGCGCCTCCAATCGGCAATGGCAGCGGAACGACCTTCCACAAGGTGGATGGCAGATTTGCGACAGTGATGAGGTTGGTAGATGCTTTCTGTTCGAGGTCGAGCGTGAAAACAGTGTATGTCAAGATGTCTTTGCGCTCGTCAAACAGAGCGTAGGAAGGCTCCACGGCGGAGGAGATGATGCCAAAGGTTGGCTCGCGATATTCGTGGAGGAATGCAAGGTCGATGGTATGGCTCAAGGCGGGATCGAGAGTAGTCAAGGGGAGAACGAATGACTGTTTGTATGGTGTCTGTTCGGCCTCATCTTCTCCATTCTGCATTGCATCCTGTCTCTTGTTGGTGGTGCCGTCGTTGGCATTCTCGAATTCGCCCTCCTCTTCTCCCAAAAGCTCGTCTCCGAATTGGCGGAAGGGAAGAATCGCCAGTTGCCGTGCGCCAAACTTCAATGCCGCGCATCGTGAACCCGGATCGACCGTGAGGATGCTTTCGTATTCGCCCAGGCTCGGTCCATACGGCTGTGTGACGACGTTGTCGCCCTCGTAGTAGTGGATGCTGACGGTGCTGATGCGATAATTCTCGGGATCCCATTCGATCAAGGTGAGCTTCGCGTTCTTGAAAGACAACAGTATTGCCTCGCCGCCTGAGCGAGTATCGAGAGTTTTCACGCGCGCAAGGGACGTTACTGTCCCCGCGAGAGGATACTCTCCAATGAGGACGAGTTTGGAGTGCGCATCGTGAAGGGCGAAGACCTGGAGAAGTGAGGTCTTGACCA
Organism: Zymoseptoria crescenta; assembly: GCA_026122155.1. NCBI lineage: Eukaryota > Fungi > Ascomycota > Dothideomycetes > Mycosphaerellales > Mycosphaerellaceae > Zymoseptoria > Zymoseptoria crescenta. The sequence goes on from JALRMM010000364.1 coordinate 24,147, forward strand.
CGATCAAGTTGTTGGCGTCGGCCGTGAGGAATGGAAGCGCGAGGGAGTGGGTGACGGCGGTGGGAGCGATGAGCTCAGTGTAGCATTCCATGGTTGACTTCGGTGTCCATCACCAGCGGGACGAGGTAGGTGAGAAGATCACGATGGCGTGGAGTGGTGGTGAAAGCGAAGCCAATGGCTCTTTTGGACAGACGCGTGAGAAGGGATCTACAGGATCGACGTCAGTCAAAAGCTTATCTAAGCTCCGTGCGTGCTTGACCAGCTGGAGCAAGGGTAGGTAAGTTGCGGTGGATCAAGAATCGCCCATACGAGATGGTGACCGGTCCTTGAACGAATCCACGACAGACTCACAGCATCGTTTCTTACCGTCGCAGAGAGGACAGCAATGCCTCGTTCACCTACCCAGTCAGCTCACTGAACGCCACGAAGTCGCCAGTCGTGCAGTGGATCTTGACACGGACTGCGGAAGTGCGACTACATCGGGCCACAGATTGCAGCGTCGAACAAGTAGGCAGCACGCAGTTGACACATCTTGTTCACATCCTGCCTCCCGAGTCAAAGGCGCTGTCAGGATCTCAGAACGAGGATTCTTGTTAAGGTAGAATAGGTGCGCGCTCCGGTGTAATCTGTTCATCAGCGCCCGAGAGCGACCCGTACGAGAAGCCCGAGAACGATGACATGGGCAGCGAGTACGACTTTTTCCTCCTACCTGCGTACTCGGATCGTTCATCGAGAAGCAATTAGCTATGCCTGTGTATACCTACCTTACAACGAGTCTTTGAATTGCTCCAAGCCCAGACGCGTGAGATCACTGAGATGTGAGCTTCCGGACGGGATCTGCGGGCGGACGTCAGTCAAAGCTTGAGCTCCGCAGCTTGCTACTGCTTCGAAGCGCCTGCCTTGTTTCTACTGTCGATGCTCGAGGACGACTTCACCTCGCCATCTTCTGTCAACCATCAGTCGTCGCACGCACTGATCTGGATGCTCACACTGCCGTAAAGGACGTCACCCACACCGCAAAGTCATCATGGCCCTCATTGAGACGTCCCTCATCTGGGTGGCCTACGCTGTGTGCCTGGTGAGTCTCCATTCGGTCCCTCGAGACGGCATGATCGTGAGCAATCGCTGACTGCTCTCCTCTACCACCAGGGCATTATCTTCTTCGTGTCCGCTTTCTTCACGTTCGTATATACCAAGGCAGGAGAGCGCACCGTGGCCGTCACCGTCATCTGCTGGCTGACCGTCCTCGCACTCCTGGCCACGGTCCTGCTCATGCCCGTGGACATTGCACTGGTCTCGTCTACTACCTCTCGCAAATTGGGTCGCAAGAAAGATTGGGCTACACCGGACAACGTCGATCACACACTGTACATCCTCAAGATTGTCTACTATTCGCTGTACAGCCTGGACGCCGTGCTGTGCTTGTTGGTGGTGCCATTCACATACTTCTACTATGAGGAGTACGACGAGGTTGCGACTGAGGAGGGATCGCAGACCATTGGGTCACGACTTTGGGGTGCCTTTAAGTGGACCTTGGGCTTCATCTTCTTCTGCGTCATCCTCTTCTTGGTCGGCTTCTTTGTGCCGGTCGCTAAGAAAGCAAGAGACGGCCACAAGGACTTGGATTACTTCAAGGACCTCTTGACCGAAAACCGTAAGAAGTTTCCAGCCTGAACATCGCGACTCATACTGACTCGCATTGCAGACGGCGAACGAGCTCTGACCTTCGCCATTGGCCTGCTCATCCTCATTGGCACCATCCTCTACTGCCTTTACACGGCGCCTGGTTTGGCTCTGTTGCCAGTATCTCTCATCAAATCCGCTCCCAGTATTTCCGCGCCGCAGCTCGCCGAGAACACATCCAGCCAGTTGGATCAGAACCGCGAACGCCAGCGCCAACTCGAAGGCCGCAGCGAAGGTCGCGAGGGAGGCCTGGACTCGAGGGATCGACGTGAGCTGGAAGCCCTCGTCCGTGAAGAGCGTACCCTTGTCCGTCGCGAGCGACTTGCGGCCGAGAACACTGGCGAAGGCCGCAACTTCTTCATCCGCGCGTGGCTGAAATTGGAAGCCATATTCCGACCTCTCAAACTTCTCTTTGGAATGCTGATCTTGGTCATCTCAATCATCATCGTCGCCAGCATGCTCATCACCATGATCGACAAGATCAAGAACTCGGTCTGTGGTGTGTCCTGCGGCTACCTCCTGGGCAAGACGAAGATTTTCCAGCCAGTGAATGCATTGCTCCTCGCGACGAGCAAAATCTTTCCCATCGACTATGTGATCTTCCTGCTGATCACTTTGCTCTTCTTTTCGGCGACCGTCGTTGGAATAGCCAGTATTGGAATCCGCTTCCTGTGGGTCAGCCTGTTCCGCATTCGCAAGGGCCAGACCACGCCCAACGCAATGCTCATGGCCACGGTACTCCTCACCTTGATGACGCTGGCGTTGAACTACAGCCTGGCCATGATCGTCGCTCCGTCCTACGCCACATTTGGACCTCAGACATATTGCGACCGACCCGCCGAATACGGTCTGCAGCCAAACTGCTCCAACCACCACAGCGCCATCAAGCCATGCTCCGAGCGCAGCGAGAACCCTTCCGCGAAGCTCGTTTGCACGCCTTCTGTGTTGTCCACTTTCCTGAACCGCATCACGGCCAACTTCCCGTACTTTGGTGTGGTGACTTTCTACGCCCAGTTCGCTTTCCTGGGCATCTTCCTCATCGTCTTCCTGGTCACGCTGTTCCGCGTGCCGCAACTCGACGAGGATCAACTGGATGAGGACCTCCGCGAGGAGGAAGAGGAAGGTCTGTTGGCGAGCACTGGGAGGAGGTTTGGCGCTACGTGGGGAGACATTACCGGTCGTAGCAAGGGCGTGAGGAGGAGTGAGTACGGTGCCATCAGCGGTGGTGGTTCTGGAAATGCAGACAACTAATGATGTTGATGGAGCGTGGGATGCGAACGGGAGACTTGGACGCGGGTGCGAAGAAAGCTTTGGGATCACAGCGGCAACAACAGAACAGCAACGTCGAGCACAGATTGTATGAAACAGCTTTGTAAAGTTACAGACGAGGAAGCCAGCATGGACAACACTTGCGCAGAGTGGTGGAAGTGTGGAAGTTTTGGACTGAAGTTTGCGGTCTACTCAAGTTACCAGCATGCATTTTCCTTCATCACAACAGGAGCAACATCATCAGCATGCCTGTGCGGTGGTATCCCCATTGACGCCATGCTTTCCCATGCCCTTCATAGCTGTAACAACCGAGCCTGTACCATTCTCCACATTGCAGGAATGCTTGCTTATGCAACCATGGTGCTGGCGGTGGCGGACTCGTATCTCCAGGTTGGTGGAAGGACACCGACGGTCTTGTAGTAGCGGGAGAGGCGGTGGATGCGGGACTCGATGAGAATAAGGCGGAACTTGCTGTCCTTGTCCTTGCGGTTGCGCTCGAGATGCTTGCGGACGGCGACGGCCTGTGGTGGGAAGGGGAGTTAGTGGTGGACATCATTGGTGGATGATGTTGAGAACATACCTTCTTGATGAGCATGTAGAGATCCTCTGGAATCTCTGGTGCGAGGCCTGTTCATCTCTCTGTCAGTCTGTGACCAAGCAGAGGCATAATATTTCATGCGCATGATGCAACATGTGTGTTTGTGTATAGAAGCCACCATTTTCTTCGGGATTGTATCCATGTTTTTTGTGTGTGCCAAAATTGCATCTTTCTTTCACACCGCTTGGAGGAGGAGGGAGGGTGGCATACCGTTGCCCTTGAGGATGCGGAGAATCTTGTTACCTGCGCGCAAACTGTCAGCAATTGTCCCCAGATCATCTTTTCATTCCCACGATCGACTCACCAGTCACAATCTTGACCTGGGCAACACCGTGGCTGTCACGGAGGACAACACCAATCTGCGAAGGAGTGGCACCCTTCTTTGCGAGCTTGCAAATCTGGTCAACGACCTGCTCCGGGGTGGTCTTGAGCCATGCTGGGGGAGTGCGCGAGTATGGGATGGCGGAGGAAGAGATTCCCTTTCCGTTGGAGTGAAGACGACCCATGTTGTCGGTGTTGTGGATGAGACTGGTGGGTTAGTGGTCGTGGATGGTCGGTCGCTTGCGTCGAAAGGTGAAGTTTGATGTTCGCAAATTGGAGATGCGCCGCGGGTGGTGCGTTGCTTGGCGAAATTCTGCAAGAACGACCTGGTCGGCGCGGGACGGTCCTTCCATCCGCTTGCACAGTCAGCAGGACATCTCGACTCGACGAACAAGAGACTTGCCAAACTTGCTCGCTTCATTGGCCCGAAGGGCCTATATTGTTGGACTGGATTTTTGACCGGGATTGTTACCTAAGCGGAATGATTGGCTTACAGCCAAAGTTGAAAATGTTACTACACGTGACCGTGCTATACGTAATTCTGCGTAGTAGTCGCTTTTACGATTGTTTTAACTTCGTACTATACTCGGATTGTTTTCTAAGCTATCGCGATCGCTTTAGAAAACATTAGCCTAACGGCTATATGTCTACGAAGTATTATGTGCGGCAATAACACGATAGACCTTTACCTATTGCCTTCTTTACTAACGCCGCTAGTAAGGTATTTACGAAATGTAATAACTATCGTACTACTACTATACGCGTAGCAAAACGTCGTCGTACTAATAACGGCGCCGTAATATCCACGCGTCCGGCCGATAACTCGAGTCTAGACGAGGAGACTACTATTCTTACAAAACTCGTAGTAGTATGCCTATAATTCTTTTCTAAAGCGCTATTCCTACCTTAGAAAGGAATGTCTACTATACTAACGATTACTTTAGGGAAGTAATACTACTATAAGAGCCGTAAGGTAGGCCTCTATAGCCGAACGATAGTCTACTCTACTACCCGCTAGCCGCTACGTTCCTTAGGAGCGCGATATCCTTCCTCGTTCTCTATCTCCGCTACCTCCGCCTCTACTAGCCCTAATACCTCCGCCTCTAACGCCTCCGCTACCTCTACCGCCGCCTCTACCGCCGGAGGATAAAGACGCTCGAGTAGCTAGGATCGCTACTAAATAGCTAGAAACGCTCTATATAGATCTCTACGAGTCTATATATAAGGTACTACGCGTCTATAATAAAAGCACCGATCTTCGTACTCCGGCGGTATCGGAGAAGAATTAGGAAAGAGTAGTAGTATAGATAAAGGATTTGGACACTAAGCGAACCTACTTTTGCCCTCGATATAAGGAGCGTTAGTTTAATATAAAGGTAGGCAATTCTTTTCTAAGGTGCTATAGCTACTTTAGAACGAAATTAACACCCTCTAGCTCGATCGCGTTAGCGTCTACTAGCGTTATAAAACCGCCGACGCGCGTCTATTAGTTAGCGTACCCTATCTTATGTCCGCTAAGAACTCTATAGATCCAGGGCATATGCCTACGTAGCTACTAGTATTGTCTAATATCGAGTAGCTACTTATTACGCCGATCTATATTAGTATATATATAGTCTACGTCGATAGTGTATAGTAGAGATATAAGGGACACGTTATAACATTCGCTCGTAATATGCCTAATGTAGTTACTAAGTTGCTACGATTGCTAGCTTAGTGCAATACTATTCTAATCCGGCTAGAGCAAGATCTAGCCGACCCTAATCGTAGTTAGTTTACCGCGTAGTTCCGTAGATCCTTTACCGTAAATCGCTTCTATATATAGGTTAGTTCTTTTCTAAAGTGTGCTTGCTACTTTAGAAAGGAATTACTAACATCCGAACTAGACTTAGCTAGATTACCTAATTTAATACTACCCCGGCTATACTAATATTAGGATAGATTACGCCGCTCTCCTCGCTCTCCCTAAGGATAGTACCGTCCTAGATAAGATTGCGACGGTTAATATTAAAGACAATACTACCCTACCGGAGGGTAAGGATAATAGTGCGGATATCGAGAGTGTAATAGAGGGTGCCGCCGTACCTAATACCCTCCCCGGTAAAATAGAGGCGGTAGACTTTCTTTAGAGTAAGTATTTCTATCTACCGTGCGATAGCTATAGCCTATCTAAAAACACGGACTAAGGAGTCTAATATTCGGCAGGTTTAAGGCCTAATACTAAGTATTTTAGAGCCGCTATAGCGTAGCTACGTCTATAGACTCTACGATATTCGTAGTAGAACCGGAGTTTATAGTAGATATATAGGGAGCGCATCTTCTCGCTCTTATTTCCTTGCCTATTTCCTTAAGGTCTTGCCGGTCTATGCTAAATTCTTATCTAAGCCTAGTAGCCTACTTTAGAAAGGAATCGCTAACGGTTGCTATAGACTAGGCCCTCCTACGGTTAAGGAAGGTGCCGCTCTTAAGGTAGATCTAGCACCTCCTTCGATACGATAATAGCCGGTTCGCCCGTTACTAGCGCTTCCGCTACGCCGTCTTTAATACCTAGATACGTTATATTAGTAGTAGCCGGTTACGCTGGATTATTAATCGTAAGGACGGCTATACGATAACCCTCGACGAGCTGCGAGAACACCTCCGTAAGGATACTCGCTAGGCCTAAGCCCTACTAAACCGCGTTGTCCGTAGATCTACGACCGTTAAGGGGATCCGGCCTTTCTAGAATAAGAAGCGGTCGGAGCTAACATTATACGTCTATACGTTAGGTCCGTAATTCTTTTCTAAGGCACTATTGTTACTTTAGAAAAGAATGCTAATCCTACTTCTAGAAAAACCCGCATTCTTCTTTACCTTTAGCGTAGCTAACATATAGTAGGACAGTCTACATCGACTACTACCTAACTACGAGCGGTAGAAGAATAGTACTAATATAGAACGGCTTTAGATCGGTCGTAATAACCTCCGTAACTACCTATACGTTGCGACTTAGCACTTCTACGACCGGTTTACCTCCTTCTTTAATTAGGTTAGTGTTTTTTTCTATAGTGCTATAGCTACTTTAGACCGGAATTCTTACCCGTTCGTTCTATAGGTTTTTAAGCCGAAGTTCGGTATCGTTAACTACTAGTTCCGGTACGAGTTTTAAGGCCGCGGTAGTACGTATGTCTATAGCTTCGTATAGTGCGATCTACGCGTTATGCCGGAAGTATATAGCGACATCGAGGACGAGATAGATCGCGCCGCCTTTACCGCCTTTTAGGATAAGTATATCGTTACGGTAAATCCTTAGCTAGGTAGGGCTCGCGCCGGAGTAGGCACTCGAGGTGTGTATAACACTACTACTAATAAGCTAACTAATACCCTCGAGGATCTATCGGACGTCGTAAATCGCGTATAGTAGCACTTATACGATAGGAGTAAGGTAGGCGCTTCTCGGGGGTAGGTTTCTTTTCTAAAGTAGGATTCCCTACTTAGAAAAGAAATCCGATCCCATAACTACGGACTAAGGAGTCTAACATGTCGTAGGGCTACTACTAACGACGGGTAAGAGGCGCTCTACCTAATGCACCGACTAAGTGCCGGTTCTACTTCCCTCGAGCTATAGGCCCTACAACGACTAACTATAGCCGCAATCCCTACTACCCTCTATTTAATGCTACCTCGAACGACTATATAATAAACGCGTATTGCCCTACGGTCGCGCTAGCCTAGAGAGCGAATAGTAATATCTTACCCTATACGTCTACGAAGGCGGTAATTAACTACGTCGGGAAATACGCGACTAAGAACGAGCCTACGACGTTAACGTACTAGTAGATCGCTAGAAGTCTAGCGCCGTTTTTAAATAAGAATCGGGTAGGTAGTTCTTTTCTAAACTATATGTCTTACTTTAGAAAAGAAATCTAACCTATTTCTAGCCCGCACTATCGCTAGTAAACAAGACTATTAACCGCTTAATCGCCGAGAGGGACTAGTTAGCGTAAGAGGTTTCCTATATCCTCTTCGGCTTACTACTCTCGTATAGTAGCCGCGAGGCTATTAGCCTCGACTATCGCTCTAAGGATTAGCTTAGGACATCTATCGAGCTCGATAAGGCTAGTAAGGAGGTCTAACGTAGTTAGACTGCCCTCGAGAAGTATAAGGCTAGACCTAATACGCACGAGGATGTAATATTATTTACGTTCCTTACTAGCTTTAAATATAGGAAGGGCAAAACCCCTTAGCCCCGGCCTAACGCTCCTAATCGAATACTCTATTATATGCTAAGGTATTCCTTTCTAAAGTGTAAGTAGCACCTTAGAAAAGAATTAACTACATCTTTATAGATACTCCGCCGTGTCGACTAGCCCGGACTACGAGAACTTCTACTATATAAAGATTGTTCTCTACTATCTATTTCGCACGTATCCTATCCTACCGCACGATAGCTATATAACTTAGGCGGACGCCTACCGCTATTGTTAGTAGGAGGAATATAGCTACCCTTTCGACTATATAGATAAGGTTCTCGATAATCTAGACGAGGATAATAAGTTTAAGCCTACCGACTAAGTACCCGAGCGGAGCATTAGTAGCAGCATAGAGTTGCTCGCTAGATAGACCGTTTATCGAAATCCCGCTATACAACGTAAGGATCCGGACGACCTTAGTAAGCGGACTAAGGATTAGCTATACGATTAGGACTTCTACGTTAGTACTTATTAGTAGTAGTAGGATGCGGCTGCGGATCTGCTTCTTAGACAAGAGCTAGATATCTATTAATCCGGCTAGTAGGAGAGGGCTAAGGGTACGTATCTAAAGTAGTCGGAGGTGCCCTTTTTATTACTAGAGGTAGTAGATATGTTATCTATCGAGCAACGGCTAGTATACGACGAGGTTATAAACTACTATAAATCTAGCATACGTAGTAGTGCTCCTCCGTAGTTGCTATATAATATCGACGGTCGGGCTAGTACTAGGAAAACATTCCTAATCCAAACCCTATCGGCCTATTTGCAGGTGCGTACTTCTTTTCTAAGGTGCATAGGCCGCTTTAGAAAAGAACTCCGTAGAGTGTACCGGACTAAGGGGTCTAACGTTATATTTCCAGGTCCTATTACTATATACTAGCTCGGTAATTATCCGTGCCGCGCCGACTAGCTCTACTATATACGGTATTAATAGTAGCACACTCTATTCGTTGTTTAAGCTTCCTATTAATTAGTCTTTTACGAAGCTCCCCTCGGCCGCTATTAGCGACCTATAGTATCGTCTAAAGGACTATAAGTACCTAATTATCGATAAGAAGAGCATAGTTAGCCTCGCTACCCTCTACTATATCGACCTCCGCCTTAAGTAGGCGTTCCTTAACGATAGGGTGTTTAGCGGCGTTAATATCCTTCTATTCGGTAACTTCTAGTAACTCCCTCCTATTAACGATAAGGCCCTATTTTCTAACGTGCTAGTACGACTACTAGGTTCTAGCATACCGTCGATAGATAATCTATAGGGCTTTTGGAAGTATCGTGCATTTAACAAGTCCGTTAAGTTAATAGTATAGTAGCGATAGCGTAGCAGCGGTGCGGAGTTCGCTATAGCTCTTAAAGGTCTTCGCAACACGGAGGTTATATCCGAGCATTGGAGCACGTTATCCACTCGTTATAAGGTCCGTATCCCCGCAATTCTTTTCTAAGCTAGCTACACTACTTTAGAAATTAACCCCTACTGTACTTAGCGTGCTAAATCTCTACCTCTATAGTTAAATTTCAATCCTCTATACCCCGTTTATCGCTAGTTCGAGAACGTAATCCGCTTATATAGTACTAATATAGACGCCGATGCCTATAACCTTACTCGTATACGCGATAGCGGATAGCCTATGTTTTCGTATATTGCCTCTAATAGTTATCCTGTCGCTACGGAGGTACCTACTCCTAAGGCTAGCTACCTCGAGAACCGTATAAACGTAAGCATTAGTTGTAAACTAATAATCCTATAGAACCTATAGACCGAGCGTAGGATCGTAAACGGTACGGAGTGCCGGCTCTACGATATTGTATGGAAGGCTAGCTCTATACTAATAGCTAATCTACCTAATTAGCCGTATTACTGTTAAGGAAGGCTAAGGCATAGCCTAGCTCTAGACCTCAGGTGAGGTCGTTAGATAATATAACGCCGAGCGTAGCGGCGAATGCCGCTTACGTAACGTATAGTCGTATATTAGGAGGTACGTAGGTGCAACGCAACAATAGCAAGAATTAGTTTTATTACTAGTAGAATTACTAGCTAGCGTTCTATACACTACGATATCTTTATACTTCTTATAATTCTAATTCTTCTCTAAGAGCCCGCGGTCTATAGAACCTAATAGCGGACGAGATACCTACCGGCGAGCTACTTGCTCCCCCTTAGCGAGCTATAAGCGAACAATAAGGGTCGGTAGCACTATCTAATTAATTAACTATGTCGGTTCCCGATATAGAGATAGAGATTAATAAGCTAGATTAGGAAGCGGCAAGGCTTTCGGCGGCGCTTCGCTTACGTAACGCTCGCGTCTACGTATAGGAGTTACGCCGTATAGCTACCGTGGAACCGCCGGACGGAAGTACTCTAGGAGTAGGAGATAATAGCTCTATCGCTATAGCGGACTCTATCGAACATCGTCGTCGACAGCTTAGTTAAGATAGCGTCGGGACTCCCGAGTCCGCGTCTAGCCTACTAAGCGCCGGAGTGCCGCCTACGAAGGGCCTAGCCTCGCGTCCGAAATTAAAAGAGCTAAGGAACTTTAAGGGAGAGAGTGTTACTAAGAGTCGATAGTTCCTCTGTAAGCTCGAACTTATCTTTAAGCTCTCGGTAGATGCATACTCGATAGAGAGGGAGAAGATCCTATATAGGGTAATATACCTCGTAGGAGACCCGTAAGAGAAGTAGCACTAGAACTATAGTATAGCAGATGTTCGTCGTATAACCTTCGACGACTTTCGTACCTTTATATAAGACGTAGTCGGGGATCCGGTAAACCGTATACTAGACGTTACCTTAGAATATAAGAAGGCTTATTAAGCGGATAACTAGACCGTCCAGAAGTTCGCGATAAAGCTAACTATTTTAGAAGATTAGCTAGGTAACTACACGGAGGCGTAGAAGATTCGCTACCTACTCGTAAAGCTATCGCTAGCGTTGCGAGACACTATTATTAAGCATTATACTATCCCTACTACTAGGCAGGAATTAGTTAGCCTAGCTACTCGGATTAAAAGCATAGGAGCTTCGGCCGGCAAGAGAGCCGCAACCGACTCTTAAGCGCCGAGTAGGCTAGATAAGAAGAACCGCTTCGAGAAGAAGAATTAAGAGAACTCCGGACCTCTACCTCGCGGCCTACGGAGCGATTAGTAGGCTAGTAGCAACCGCAACGTAGGTCTACCGCTAGGCAATAATCGTAACCGGGAATAGATAGCTAAGGCTAAATTTTATAGCTATAGTAAGAAAGGGTACATTGCTCTATACTACCTAAACAAAAAGGTAGAGGTGCGTAAGCTAGAAGTAGATAAGGAGCCGGAGTAAAGCTAGACGAAGAAGTTAAAAAAAGGAAGAGGCCTAGGAAAGGATCGCGACTAGGCTTCGAGATTCCAGTCGATTTAAGGCGTACGTCTCGTAA
>JALRMM010000365.1:0-35644 GCA_026122155.1 Zymoseptoria crescenta
TATTGTTACGGTCGCTAGCTACGAACCGGCTCTTCTAATCGTATAGCTTACGGTTACTAGCGAGTGCCGCGAGGATACCTTCGAAGTCGCGATATCCCGTAGGAATTATCGGAACGACCTAAAATAATAGTTAGCGCGTAATATACGAAGGGGATACGAGAGACGTACGAGAACGGCTAACTCCGCTAGGACACGTAAAGAATCTACGATGTCGGAGACCTTCTATAAGCCTTCGCCGATAAGTAGAACAGGCTAAGGAGTAGTATTAGTCTTCGCCTATTTTAACTCAAATTACTAAGCGCTAGAGAGAAACTAATAGAAGACTGCGATCTTTTCTATAGCGTCCTCGCGAGTAGTATCGATATCCTCGATAGTAGCTTTATTGTCCAAGTTACGAAGATCTAATAGCGCTATCTCCGTAGCGTCCTAAGTAATACGGTATCCGAGCGGGAGCTTCTTATAGTTATATTTTACACTCCTACGGATAGTTAGCGAATATAAGCTGAAGGGATAGCGAAGTACTTACTTGCACCCTTTATAGCGGATCTTTACCGAGGCATACGAGCAATTATAGTCGACCGCGCGAGAGTAGTTACCGCGGTTACCTTTACTAATGTAGCTAGCATAGCGCTAGTAGGAACGAGGAGGACGAACGCTATATAGCACCTTCGGATAAGTAGGCGGCGGAGGACCTTTATACGCCTTACTTAGAGACGGCGTAGCCGGAGGCTCGATAGTCTTACCGTCCTTATTGTTATTCTTAATAATAGGAGAAACTTCCGCAGCCGGAGCCTTCGTAGCTCCCTTTCTCGAGCGTAGAGTTTTCGGAGTCTAAGGAGCATTAGCTCCCTTAGTAATAGTAGCTTTCGTCTATAGGCGGGACGAAGTACGAGGCTTCTTAGATAAAGACGCAACAACTTCGTTACCGTCTTTAAAGCTAGCCGTAGCGCGGCCGCGTTTTAGATCGGCTTTCTTAATGCTAGAAGATTTCTAAGGAGTTAGAATATTTGCTAACGAACGTTTGCCGAAGGACGCGCGCGTACGCGGCGTATCCTTATTAGATTCTATTAGAGTAATTAGTATATCTTATAGAAGCTGTCTTAAAGGCTCTTACGCTTAGGCCGTATAGGTCGCTATCTCTTTCGAGGCTCCGATAGCTACGCCGACTTATTAGGTAGGACCGAACCTAAGCCGAGGGAGTCGCGCGAGCGTACCTTAGGTTCGCGGGTTACGCTAAATCGGTGTGCTATAATCGGATTAGCATAGGCTAGAGATAATTATAGATGCGCTTACCTATCGAGTCGTCCGTTAACATATCCGTAATGTATAGGCTAGGCCGCTTAGAAAGCTTCTACTACTAGGACGAGCGATCCCGAGGGTTATTATACCGCTTAGCTGTCGGTATAGTAGTCTCACTGCTTTAATAGCTAGATTAAGCGAGATCTTTCTTAGCTAGAGGAACGGAAACTACGCGAAACTATCGTAGAGGCGGTATAGTTTTATCGAGCTCTATTAAGAGTCGACGTTCGGCCGAGGAAGGATTAGACATACTTATAATACACCGCGTACGATGTACGAAGTCCAAGCGAGAGTAATACGAAGGTAGTAGTATCTAAGAAAGTTAGCTCCGAAAAATAGAGGGTAAACAAGTATAGAAACTTGCCGTCGCCTAGACACCCTCGATCTACTATGTTTGTTAATGTTATTATTAACAACTTAGGAATACATTAAACGGAAGTAGATGTTGTAGAAGTAATGTTTATAGCAGACGGTATAGATATATGCACGCTGCCGCCGGGCTAACTAATAAGTTACCGGATGCATATATATAGGCTCGTGCCGTATAATATACGAAGTAATCGCGAAGTAATTACGAAGTAAGCCTACTAAATCCCCTATAAGCGCGCCGAGGACGACGCTTATAAGGAGAGGAGGCAATTGTAACAGCACCGCTAAGGACTGCTATAAGGATTACTACTAAAGGTAGTAATCCGGGTCGAGTAAAGTTATCCTTCGGTTATATAACTAAGGAGGTAACGAATACTTAGCGCATGCCTACCGTATATAAGGCGAAGGGCTTACGCTCGCACATTGAATTCTGCAAGAATTAGTCTTACCTTTTATCTAGTAGATATTAGGCGTTCCTTACATTGCTATAGACCCTATCGCCTTTACATAAAGCTATTAGTACGAAAGAAGTCCCTTATACGATTACGCGGCTATAACTTAGCGCCCTTCGGAGAGGTTTAAAACTCTAGTAGGTTATTACTAGTATCTAGGTATCGAGCGGCAGCGCTACGGAGGTAGAGATATGCTTTAACATAGATCTTATTATTATTAGTATCTAGCTTACGCCTATCGAGGGTAGCTAGATAGCTACTAGCTACTAGCATCTAGCTAGCCTATAGCAGAGTTAGTAGTAGAAGGTATACGGTAAGATCTACGAATAGTTAGCTCGGCGCTCGTAATAGCTCGTACGAGCCTATTAGTCTACGAAGTTAAACTCTCTACCCCTATACCGCTTTTAATAGCCCTATAAGCGCTCGTAAGCGCTCGTAAGCGCTCGTAAGCGCTCGTACGAGCATACTAACACCTATAAGGGGAGGAAGAACTTACTAAATTAAGTATACCGATCCGCTATCTACTATACGTATAGATGCTACGGATTAAGGTATATTCCGTAATCCTCTACGCTATTAGGAGGGTAGTCGTAGTTCTAAGTAGGAATACCGTCTAAGTGTCCTTCGACGTTCTACTTACGGATAGCGTTATTGTTATAGCTCTCGATAAACAACTAGACTATAAATCGAAGGATTAGTACGTAGATAGTAAGGAACGCTACTCGGTTAGCCCTACTGTCCTCGCTATAGAGGTCGTTATTATGGAGCCGGTTAAAGTAATTACGCTATCGATTCCACCCTCCTACTACACTAAGGCCCCAAAACCGCTCGATCGTTTAATTCTACTTGCTCGTTGTATACTAGAAAGCATTGCGGAACTTAATATAAGTACCCTCTTAGAGTTCTTAGTAGTATAGGTATATATTAGCTATTATTAGAGTCTCTACGCCGTAATCCGACCGCATAATCTAGACGTAATTAGTAGAGCTACGAGCATAGGGCGTTTAGTTACGAGCCTACCTATAGCGTAAAGCTAAGTCCTCGGACTATATCTAGGTACTACTTACTAACCGAGAATACCGTCTTAGCTATAGTGCCTACGTATACCTATATAATCTTCCGTATATATATATCGATATAGGTATAGAAGTAGATACTAAAGGTCTCGAACTTGCAATACGCATTAATAGACTATATATAGTTAGGACCCTTAGCCTTCGGACGACTGCGAGGGACTAGCTTATAGCGGCCGTTTTAGCGTACTATATAGGCTATAGGATTAAGGCTCTACGAAATGCCGTAAATGCGGTCCCTACGAGCGAGGAGGTATTAGTATACGCGCGGACACCTATAGGTTACGAGCATATAGACGGACCTTCTAATAAGATAATATTCCCTTCGTAATTACCTCGCTAACCGGCGATATCTAAAGTCGTCTAGTATACTAGCTACGATTGTCCCCTCTAACGTTATCTATATAATCGCATTATGCGTTAGCTAGTTAGTCGTTACCGTCCTTCGATATAACCCTAGCTCCTTCCGGATAGTTCGTAATTACCTTAATAATAGCTTAAACCCGTCCTTCTTTAGGTATCGTAAGAGCGTCTTATCCTTCGAGTTCTATAGCTAGAAGAGCTCCTTAATCCTTACGCGTAGTAGCGCTTGAAATCCCTTATCTTAATATAGTTTTGGCTGCGTTAATAGTCCCTATTTACGTAGCTTATTACGGAACGTTCGCTCGCTTATAGGAACGCCCTTCTCGTCTCTTAGCTATTATAGTACGGCGCCCTATTTCTATTCGGAGACTCTAAGAAGAAACTCGATTTCGTCTCGAAGGTAGTTTATGTTAATGCGAGCCCGTAGTATAGTAAGGGTAGTAGCGTAGATAGCAATAAAGGGGACGGCAGTAGTAGTAGTAGTAGTAGTAGTAGTAGCGGCGGCGGCGGCGGCGGCGGCGGCGGCAGCGGCAGTAGTAGTAGTAGTAGTAGTAATTAGAAGAAGAACTGCGAGCAATAGAGGTAGAAGTTGCGAGCGCTTACTAAGCGATTTTTGAGGTTTTGAGAACTCGAAACTCGAAATCTGAAATCCAATTTGCCTACATGGACATACAGGCCACTATCGGATCTCCATCTCATCCGTCCCCGTTGAGCGTACAACAATGCACAATGCCTGCGGCTTATCGATCGGTGACAGCGATCCTCATGCAAGCCCATCCTGTGAGAAAGATTCAACGCCATGCTGTGCTTCTGCTATGACCTCGCCTCCTTTTGATCCAGCTTCTTACCCAACACAGCCCTCGCTTCTGTGCACATACCTTCCACATCTACATCTGCGATGATTCCATTCCTCCGATTAATTTCCTCTTCGATCTTCCCAAAGTCATCGCCTACTCCGTCCGCTAGCCACTCATAGCAGTTCCCGATTCGATAGCTGCTTTGCACTAACCATTGTCCTCGCTCTCGTCGTAGTTCGTCGAATGTCGTAAACACAACTTCGATGTCTGATGCAGATTGTACCCGGTCGTCGGAGAGGAGTGATGCGATGACAGCGCTGTCTTCTATGCAGAGACCTGCCCCGGCACCATGGTGAGGTGAGGTTGCGTGTGCGGCATCGCCGATGAGACAGACCGTGCCTTTGGCGAAGTTTGGGACCGGGTGGTCGCCGAGGTGGAAAATTCCCCACTGAAGAAGGATGTCAGTAATCGTCCAGCGGGTGATGCATCGTTCAACTCACAATGTCCAGATTCGGTTGACACAGCTGTAGTAGCTTCGTGACATCAGGTCCGAACCCTTCAAAGTCTCCCATCGCATCCTCTCGCTTGGCCGGCATAGTAAGTCGCTCGGGGTCAGGCCAATCATTCTTCGTCGTATGGAAAGCAACGACGTTCAGAGTCTTGCCGTGATTGACGGGAAATGTAAGCACATGTCCTCCGGGTCCCATCTACAGCATCGAGATGGATCAGTAAGAATGAATCCCAATGATCACGACGTGCAAGTAATAACTTACATGCATACACGAATTCTTCGCCTTCTCCTCTCCCACCGCCTTCACCGCGTCCTCCATCGTCGCCAACGCCCGGTAGGCATACTTATGCGTGTATGTCGGGTAGGCACATGGGTGGTCTTTGCCGTACATGAGCTGCCTGACCTTCGACTTGATGCCATCACACCCGATCACGGCATCTGCCTCCGCTGACGACCCGTCCGAGAACTTCAATTGCCATCGTCCGTTGGAACCCTTCTCCAACTTCTCCAGTCGCTTGCCGAATTGAGCGTGTTCCTTCGGTAATAGCTTCTCCAATTCATCCAGATAATGCGCCCGATGAACCCCAGCTGCACCTAGCCGATTGCGAATCGTAAAAGCATGCGTGTTCGGTTTGTCGTGATAGCCATCGTGATAGTCAAACCACACCTTGGACTTCTCCGGCCACATGTTAGACGTTCGGACCCGTTTGAAAGCATCGTGGATTCCGGCATGGCAACACTTCATCGCTTGGACGGCATTGTCTGTGAATGCGACCCCAGCGCCTATCTCGGCGAAGTGAGGTGCTTGTTCATAGATCGTGATCGGAATTCCTCTGTGGTGCAAGGCAATGGCAAGGGTGAGGCCAGAAATTCCTGCGGCTCTCGTCAGCAAGGACGCGTGGGAGAGATCTCTTGGTGCAAGTTACCCCCGCCAATGATCGCGATTTCGAGGTCTCTCTTCTTGGACGGCATTACGAACGTCTATTGAAGTGGTGCTCGCGAATACTGGAGGAACTCTGGAATATATGGATGAACGTCTCCACGTTAAGCGGGTGGAAAGCGAAACACATGTGACGCAACCGAGCGGTCGAGCTGATCAAAAGCCGAGCCGAAGGGATCGATCGGCTATTCTGAAGTATATATCCGACGTACTTCCTGATCCGCGGCTTGGTTTGTATGCAGTGCCCAAATGCAGGGATTAGCTGAAGGTTTTTTCGATCCGAGTGAGGTGTGGTTCACTGGTTCTGCTTTGCACTGCCGTCCCCTCAAATGCTAGCCCGCCTCGGCGCCATTGTCCTCCTCAAATTCCGCTTCTCTTCCGTCTCCTCCACACCCGGGAGCACACCTTCCTCCCTCAATTCCGCCAAGTACTTCTTTCCGTACTGATACCCGACCTGATAGATCTCATCAAATTTGCCGAAGTCCAGAGTGCCATACGCCTCGATCGGAGGTCGCATGTACTTGCAGCCGGGAATCTTCTTTGCGCGCTCGAGGTTGTCAACTGAGCTTACGTATGCGAGTCGGGCTTGGATCTCGGACAGCGTGGGCGGGTTTGGGTAGGAGGAGAAGGGATTCCAGCGGTTGAGAGAGGCCCAAAATCCAGAGAGGCTGTCGCCGTAGGCCTGAGGGGTGTCGTCATCTAGTGCTCCGACGTCGACGGCGAAGATGTGATCTGCGCCTAAGGCTTTCATATGTGCGACTGTGAGATTGTCCGTGTACCCGCCGTCGAGCAGCATGTTTCCTTCATCACACATCGGAGGGATCAAACCTGCTAGCGACATCGAAGCGCGTACGTATCGCCACACGTATCCGCTCGTGTGCGTCTCGGATCGGGATTTGGTGATGTTGGTCGAGTTGCAATAGAACTCAAGCCAAAAGTCCTCGATCTGACTGTCGCCGAATGTCTTGAAGATGCCACGATTGAACTCATGGCCAGTAGTGTAGGACGCTGAGGGGTAAGTCACATCCAAGGCGAAGCGCCATACGCTGCCCATGCGGCCAGCAAATTTTTTGACCCGACCGTACATTGGCACAACGTCGGCATCTTGTGCGTAAACGGCACCAACGAAGGAGCCGATAGATGTGCCACCAATGATGTCAATAGGCAGTCCAGCTTCTTCCAGTGCGCGAATGATGCCGACGTGTGCAAGACCACGAGCTCCTCCACCACCGAGCACAAGACCAACTGATTTGTTGCATAGCCTTCTCGCAAGACGGTGAAAGTCGCCTTTAAAGGGAGTTTCGGCAGAATACAGAGGTCTTTGTCTGACTTTGCGAGATGTGTATTTGTGAATTTCCGCTTGCAGGACCTGCACGCGCTGCTTGATGGCACTGCCGAAACGTTTGAATTGCGGCGGGTGAACTGGTTCCGGCGAACTTCGGAAAGCCATCTGGACATGATGATGGCCACCGTTGATCCAGGTTCTATTTCGCATCCATGAGCGTGTTGTACCCGAAGGACAATAACGCTCAGTATGTAGCAAGATGAGTTCCTTCCGGGCCGTGGTCTTGGTGGTGAGCAGGAAGCGCTCGTATTCGCCGATCGCGGGAGAGCCTTCTGCGAGACCCACGAGGTAGATGCAATCGGCTTGACTGATACAGGTCTGCGTCCATGGCGACTTCACGCTGGCATCTGCGACATAGATGACGAGACCATACTTCTCCTCGAGATCAGCCAAGTATTGCGAGAGCTTGAGCTTCCCCATCTTGCTGAAAGCATGTCGGCCTAGGTGATTCAGAATTGTCGACTGACTCAGCACAGATACGCCATTTGGTGTGCCAATCTGATTGAGAGCATTGTGTAGCTTGTTTCCGAATTCGACAACGGGCACGCCGGCAGTGCAAGGAATGATTGCGACAGTGCGAAGATTTGACGTTGTAGTCACCTTCGGTCGGTCGACGGCAAGCTTATTATAGCTGTCGGACTCATTCATTGGGTTCTCGATGAGTGCTCTCATACGAGAGGCAATGATCTTGGACACTTTGATGGTGATGCCAGGGTGCTCTTGCGCAAGGCTGTTGAAGAGCGTCTTAGGAAATTTGACAAGCTCTGTATCGCGAATGGCGTGCAGAGTACTTGCACGAGCAGTTTCGGTCAAGACCTCCAGCTCACCCACGCTGTCACCTTGCCCATACTCGCCTGTGACCTTCATCTTGCCATCTTCGCTCTCTTGAATGGCTCGTAGTCGACCATTGAGAACAATGTAGATCGCATCGCTGTCTTCTTTCTGGCGGTATATTGATTGACCAGCATTGACTTGTACCCATTCGAGGGCGAAGTCGATGTGTAAGATTAGTCTCGGCAGCAGGCTTGTCATCCGTTTTGCCATTGTCAGGAGTACTACAGGATGTCGCTCCACGATCTTCTCGATCGCGATGCGAGGTAGGAAGCCCACGTATACATCGGTCTTCGCAGTGACGTCGATGAAGGAGCGATGAGATGAGATTGTTCCAAGGTATCCAGCGAGCCCACCTGGCTTGATCAAGAACAGGCTCTTCTTTGCCTGTCCCACCTTCTTCTTTCGAGTAGCCTCTGAGCCACTCGCGGACGTAGATCTGTTGTTGCCGGACGGGCCGCGTCGATGTCCAGGTTCAAGTAGGTCTTTTGCAGCAGAAGACGTTGCCATTGTGCCCAGTACATTTGAGCTAGCCTCTTGTGCGTCCACAGATGCACTGACATCCAGGAAGCCATCAATCACGTAGTACAGCCCAGGATTGCGCTCGCCCTCTTCCACCAGTATAGAGTCTTTCGGAAAGAATACAATCTCAATTTCGTTCTTCAAATCGTCGAGGATATTGGCAGAACCTCCGACGCTGAATGCCGATGCAGAGGCCATGGACTCCGAGTCATCCTGTGAGCCGTCCATCGGGTCCATGAACCCGAAGGCGTTGTTGAAGATGGCGCTCTGCTTTCTGGAATCGTAAGAAACTAGATGAGGTGACTGCGCCGCAGAAGCTGCCCTGCGGAATATATCTTTAGAGTTGGTAAGACCGATCGCTTTGGCCATGCACTCCATGATCGACTCCCGGAAAATGAGGTCTTCGTCTATCGACTCTTGTCGATGCAATGCAGCTCGAGGATTATGCCCACTGCTGAAGGAGTCGCGCTTCTGCTGCTTCATCGGATCTGTAGCGTCCCCGTGCGCGGGTCGAGGGGCGGAGTATGGCTGTGAGAAACTTCCAGCTGGACCCCTGCGCCCAGGAGATCGTGCTGCGTGTATGTTTGTGAGTAGATCGCCAGCGCTCATCCCGCTTCGTTCACCGCCCACTTCACCAGCATGAAGACTGCCATTCCGGACTGACATTCGTGCTTGCGTCGCGATATCGCGGCGCAGGCTGCTACTGGTCCGTCTCCGATGAGCGAGTCGCGGATTATGCAGTGCAATGCCCTTCATACCCTCCTCCGGTCCAACGCGCTCCTGGTCCTTTTGGAATTTGTCCTTCAACCGTTGTAAGGCTTCGCCTCGCAGGAAGTCGGGCAGGTCGTAGTTCGTATAGCGGTCCATCAGTCTTTCAGTACGAAGAACCTCGCTCGTCAATCCGAGATACGAATTGGCAGTTGCAAGAGTGACACGCTGCAACCGTGTAAGAATAACTTGCACGATGTGCGCAGTCGCCTTGGGGTAGATTCTTGTGATGCGATGGAACGCACTCGCTGGGATAATGGCAATTGTCGTATCGACCGTAGCTCTTGCGACAATATCGGGGTGCGCCGATTTCGCCTTGAATGTAGGCTTGTCTCGGCCGCTATCGCCTCGTGTTGTACTCGGTCGGCGGCTTGACTGTCGATGCTGACCATGTTCGTGGGTCTCATCAAGATGCAATGGAGGCGGATCTCTGAATGCCATTCCTCCGTTGGCCACCGAGTCTGGATTGTGCCTGGAGTCCGGCCGCGAAGAGAGCCCATTCCACCCGCCGTAGCTGCCCAATTCTGGTGTCCCAGCCTCTGGTGGTACAGAGCGCATGTGGTTCCTCAGGTTCCCACCTGAGGCACTCGTGGGCACGTGATCGTCCTCCTCATCGTAGCGAAGCTTGACATTGTCCGTGAAGAGAGCCAATATTGAGAACAACGAAGACATGGGAGCGCCATTCTTGACCTCGGTGAGAAGTTGATAGCTACCATGGGCTCCGGAGCGCTCATCGTTCTGATCGTCATCGACGATCGCAGACTCGTTGAAAGAGTCGTGCTCGGGTGCGCGATTCGATTTTACGAAGATCTGAACGAGGCCATCCACGACGAGACAGAAGCCTTTTTCCTCTTCGAGGAGCAGTGTTTCGCCCGCAATCAACTTCTTCGTCTGCATCGTTCGTGTCAATTCATGGAACACGGGGCGCTCCAGATATCCAAAGACTTTGATGGCGCTTAGAAATTCATCAAAATAATTTGCCAGTCCCGGTTTCGAGTCTGCTTCTTGGGATTCCGGAAACACCTCAACCTGTGGCTCCTTCCTCTGCGGTTCCGGTGGTAGTCGAGAGTACATGTTCAGAAATCTGTATCTCACGAACCAGCTCACGGTCGAGGCCATGACCAGCAGGAGTAATAGCAGAGTCGTCATGTTCATCGTAAATGTCAAGCTCGTGGAGAAGAACGAGAAGAGCCATCCTGGCACCGTCAAGGTGAGGAAGCCGATGAGCCAGAACAGAAATGAGGGCACGATAGTAAAGACACCCAAGAGTAGACCGCCTAGCATGCTCAGCGTCGTTCGATTGACGACTGCGTTGATTGCCACTGGGGTAGCAGAGATCATGTCTGGCGCAATCGAGCTCGCCAATACATCGGCAACTTTGGAAGCAGACGCAGCCACACTACTGCTCACGGCGGCCAAGGGTGTCGTCCCGTCCATCTCGCACGTGGGTTGGAGAGCGAGCTTAGCAGCTCATGAGTAGTGCTAGCAAGAGCTCACACCGCAGCTGTCTGCAGTGCTGGCTCGTCGAATCAATCGAGGAACGTGGGGCGAGAGAAGTCCTGGTAGACCGTGCGATGCCGTCGGGAGGATAGTGATCAATGGCGATGTTCTTCCGGCGTTCTTGCAGTGAGTTGTGCCGTATCCTGAGATATGCGCAAATCGTCCTTGGACCGTTTCGATGGATAGAGCAAGTGAGGTGCTCGAAGTAAAGTGTCGCGTGCCTGTCGATGGTCAAGGATGTGGCGCGGCTTGTGGCTGGAGGCTTCCGTGCTCTCGGCTGACTTGCCTCAGGATTTCATATGCTCGCGACCTTGACTTCGCGCTTTTGAGATTCGTTCGAGACACAACTTCATCCACTTCACCTCGCTGTCGCACTCCTCTCTCACCGTCGCGGCGTATCTCGCACGTTCTTCGGAACACCACCTCAATCGCAAACATGGCCTCGGCCCAACGAGGAGACAAGGTTGTGCACCAGGACTACATCGCGCGCATACGATACTCCAATGCGCTACCACCACCTTCGCATCCGCCGAAACTCCTCGAGATTCCCGGAACTGGTCTGTCAGGCGGACAGTATACAAGCGCTGCATATGCGTCGAGACTGGCAAGAGAACAGCCATTGAATGTGGAGGTGGACGCGGAGCTGGGTATGCCGATAGATCTCGTGGGTATACCCGGCGTCTTCGATGGAGATGAGAGTGGTGAGTAGGAAAAGCTTCGAAGGTGAGATGTCGTGTTGACAAAGAACAGCTATCTCGGTACGACCTGGTCCGCCAAACCACCACCCGGCAGACAAGGCTCTCCTCCGACCACTTGCTGCGCTAAGCAAGGCGGGTGGAGCGACTGGCGCAGTGTCCTTCTTGCGCCGAACAGAATACACATCTTCACAAAACACACAGCACTTTACGTCGTCAACATCGAAGGACCTTTTGAAGCTGCGGAATGACGCGAAGAAGAAGAAAGCGACTGTGAACAAAGATGACCCGATCAACATCATGCGAGATATTGTCAAGGGCTTCGATGTGGCATATCCCAGGGATGCCTACAAAGGCGAGGACAGCACAACCAACCTGCGAGGAGCACAGGCTTCAGACGCCGAGATGAGCGCATGGAAGAACCCACAACATCCTACAAACTCCGACCTCAAACTCCTCGACTCCTACCCTGTGCTACCCGACCTCGAAGCAATACCCACCACTGGCTTCTTCATGTGCATGAAATTCATCTCCAACCCGACAGGAAAGGGCGAATACGACGAACGCTTGGACACTGCAATCGTCCGACCCGTCATCGACGAAGATGCCGAAGTAGCCTTTACAGAGAAACACAGAGAATGGGAAGAGTCAAAATCAACAAAACCAGAACCTATTCGCGAGTACGACTACGACTACTACCTCCCCGAAAATCCCGAAGCCGTCCGCAACCTGAAACGCAAACTCAACGTCAACGATCCCGAGAACGAGGACCCAGCCCTCTACACCGACGAAGTCACCGACGGCCAAATGGCGTTCAAATACAAGAGACTGCGAACATACGAGACGTACAACCAGCACGGCGATGGGAACAATCTCTACAACGACACCGTGGCGCTGGCTCTGCATGATCCCGAGACGGAAGAAGGACACGCGAAGAGGTTGCCCAAGGGAGCATATTTCTACCCGATTGTGCAAAGGACAGCGTTGCGGCCGAAGAGAGTGGTGGGTAACAGGATGTACGATCAGCAGGAGAAGATTGACGAGCTGAATGTCATGGTTGCGGAGCCGAATGAGGATGTGCAGACGAGCGCCATGGAGAAGAGAGCGATGCTGGATCCGGCGATGAGGGCGGGTGAGGTGGCCGGTTGAGGTGTATGATGTGGTATAGTGTATCATGGAGACAGACAGAACACCTTGGAATGGCAGATGATATTGCATATCGTGCACCGACCTGGAGCAACGGAAACGTTCCCAAATTCGATCTTCTTGGAAGTGTCATGCTGTCGCGATATCTCAATCCCAATGTCCAGTCCCAAGCCTCCCTCCCTCACAACTTCGGCCCCTGCTTCCTCCCCACAAAACTCCTCACCGCATCCACCCCCGCCTGCGCACACTCCGCATCCTGCGCCGGCGTACCCGTACTGACTCCAATCGCCCCCACAACCCGCCCGTCAATCTCAATCGGAATCCCCCCTCCAATCAGGCTGAACCTGCCCCCGTTCGAGTTGTGAATACTATACGCCACACCACCGGGCTGGAAATTTTTCGCTCCGTTGCCGGTGCTGTACGCGGATGTGGGGAGACGGTGGCCGGCGGCGGTGAAGGCTTTGTTGATGGAGATGTCGATGGAGGTGAGTTTGGCGTTGGGCATGCGGGTGAAGTGGAGGAGGTGGAGGGAGGAGTCTACTAGGGCGATGTTGAAGTCTATTGAGGGCGGCGTGTGGTTAGATATTGTATTGGTGGGGACTGGGAAGCGTGTCGTGGAGGAATGGACGTACCGATGCCCATTTGTTTGGCTTTCTCTTGGGCGGCGTTGGAGGCGATGACGGCTGCTTCGAGGCTGAGCATGGGGACGGAGCGGGTGCCGGCCATTTTGAAGGTGATTTATGGGCTTTTACGGGCAGAGAGAGAGAGGTTGTAGTTGTATTGATTGTGTATTCGGGGTTGAGACAGCAATAGATGAGAGACCAGCTCCGATTTCAGAATATCGATATGGAGGAGATATCTAGGACGGAGAATCTTAACGAGAGGGGAAACTTGAAATCGTCGTGCTCAGTACATGTACAATGCCTGTTGTCGCAAGTCTTGGATGCAGATGTGAGGTCTTGTAGCTCAAATAGCTGACGGTAGCGATGAAGTCATACAAACCGAGGTCGTCTGGAGTCGGAGATGGCTCCGGATGTGAGAACTGCTGGTCCGGTCTTCCGATCCGGAGAGACCCAGCGCAGTGAGACGCAGAGTGAAGTAAGGGACTGCTGATATGGAGTCAGAATCGGTCAGTGAGGCGCAGGGAAGTTGCAGACGAGAGGACCAAAACGCGAGTGCAGCCAAGACAGATCACATTTGGCAAGTTCAAAACGTTCACGATCGCATTGTCATTCGGCATATTCAGTTCACTTTTCGCCAACTCATCCGCTCGCTCATCCCTCTTGGTGGCATGCTATCTGACATGGTGTCGCCCGCGCCCCGAGACTAGCCATCCAGCCTGTCAGCCTCTACGCCCCATGCTTCGAGACCTTGTGCTGTTGCCCCCTGGTGCCATGCCGTTCTCAACAACCACGTACTCTTTGCACGCTGTAAGTGAAATCCCGACACCTTCTGCTTTGAAGTGTGTGCCTCGCTAATAGCGCTACCACGTAAAGCATACTTGAAATAGACATAAGAAAAAGAAAGTAAGACAAGCAGAAAAGGCGAGCAGAGTTCTGGTATGGACAAGTGGTGCATTCCGAAGGGACAGTCTGGCCGGACGGAGTAGTTTCCTTTGCTGTTTGAACTGCTGATGCTTTACTCCATCCCAAGCGCAGGGAACATTGCAAAGACTTTCGACGTGAGTGCACGAGGCACGGCCAATCGACCGTTGAATAGAGGCCAAGCAATGAACCCGAGTCACAAGAATCGAGTGTGTTGCCGTCTGCGCTTTTACAGACATGAACGATGAGGCGATGCTTGCGCCATGCTCACTGATCGTGAATCAAGCTTCCTCGCATGTAGCCATGAGTCCAGGATTGTGCCCTCTTAGGTCGCATGGAAAAGTCAAAGCCAACCCAAGTATGATCAGAGATCTTCATCTTCATCCGCGACCTTTGGAAGTGCCTGAACTAGCGCAGCGTCGATCTTGACCTCGGGCGTCGAATTCGCCCTCAGCGCATTCACGGCGTTCCCGTCGGTTGCCATGGCCGTTGCTGGAAGATGAGTCTCATCCGTACCAAGGCCGTGGCCGAAAATGCCACTCGCAAGTCCGGGCATGCTTGCCCTATGACGCTTGTAGGGACTCGCGACCCCCGCTGCGTCGAGGCCGTCGGATGTGAAAGGTGAGAGGTGGTTGGAAGATGGGCCGGGGTCAGCGTCGGTAGAGTCGATGGATTTGGGGGCATTGTCGGATGCGAACTCTGAGTTGTTGAGATGAGGAGACTTGCGAGCAGGATTTGGATCGGAGGCAGGTTCAGCAGAGTGCTGGCGTTTGAGCTGTAAAGTGTGGTTAGTATCATTCGAGGTGAAAAGATGAATGCGGCTCACCTTGATTTTCGACACGCCCTCCATCAGCTCGCCTTGACGTTTCACATCCTCAGGAGACAAGTGTCCGCCGTTCGCTGGCTTGGTATCCGCATCTTCATCCTCTATAGCTTTGATGGCGGGGTTCTCGTCCTCATCATCCGCGTCGCTGTCCATCGCATCGTCGTCCTTGTTCTTCGTTTTCCGCTTGCTGGGCGTTTCTCTCCAACCAGAGTAGCCTACAGTGCCTTCGGACTTCAGTGGGCCAAGCTTGGAGTAGTCAATCGCTGCGGACTTCCGTCGAGCTGCTCCCTCGTCCTTGATCGGCTTGGGATTCGACACGATGCCCATCTTCTGAAGCTGCTTCTCGCCACGATAGAAGAACGTGAACACTGCGTATGGCGACTCTGGCGGATCGAGGCCTGTCACTGTCTGTGTGCTGATCGACTTCGGGTCGAGCGTCTTCGGCTTGGCGAAACTCGTTGTGTGGTCGATATCAGCACCACCACCCTCTGCATTTCCGTTTTGATCTGTGCCTTCGTCGTCGTCGTGCGCGTCGAACTGTGGTGAATACTCTCCGCGCTTGATCTCTCCACTGGCGACAACACGGAACAAGGCAACCTTGATTTGACCAGCTGCTTCAGCTTCAGGTGGTTCATCGTCCGAGTCCGAGTCGTCTGAAAATAGACCATCATCGAGCGGGATGTCCTCTACAGGCGAGTTGCCGTCTCCGCCGTACCGCAGAATGCCATTCCTGTCTCTCCGCTTGTAGTCGGGTTCCTCTTCCTCCCCATCGCTGTTGACCTCCTTCTTCACTTTTAGTCGCTTCTTCTCTAGCCGCCGCTGACGTTTCTCAATCCGCTCCGCCTTCTCTTTGCCGCTACCCTGGAGATCCAATCCGTTCAACCAACGCTCCAGCCCGACTTCTCTGAACAGAAACTCGCGCTCTGCAAGACCGCCGCCTTCTGATTCTGGCACACTGACCCATCTTGAGTTCACCCAAGTCTCCTCACCACGTCGGAGCAATGTCGCAACCTCCTCTTTTGCGCGTCCGTCAAAGTAGATATAGGCGGCGATCGTCTCGTTGGGGTTGTTGGTGCGTGGCACGTACGGCTGTACTGAAGGTGCGTATTTGCCGCGGTCACTTGTGGATCCTGGGAGTCCACCGACTACGCGCGCTTGTGGATTCGGCTCCTCTCGAGTGGGTTTCGCCTGGGAATATGGCACACTGAGACCAGGTGTGAGTAGTGTGATGGAGATGGCGAAGGAGGACTGCTCGGGTTTTCCAGAGATCGAGTTTGTAGGGATTTTGGCAGGAGGAACGGGAATGTAGGAAGAGATGCGGCTCTGGCGCTGCTGCTTTTGGATCGAGTGCTCGGCTATGGGGCCCTCGGGCGTGTGGATGCTGACCGCAAGGCCCTTGAAGCAAGGCATCTTGCGGTCTTCAGGGCACTGGCAGCCAGGAGGAGGATGAGATCTAGTCCGGCGTGAAGGTGAAGTCGACGGAGGTGGCGCGCTGAGCAGTCGCGGTGGAAGAGGACGTGAAGGTCGGGCTGAAGAAGGCTGTGAAAGCGAATATTCCTCGAATGAAGTGGTGTCTGGACGAAAAGTGTCCCGCTAGTTCGCAGACGCGGAGCTGGTCGCGGCAAGGAAGATATCGGAAGCGCGGTTCACGTGCAGGTAGGTGTGCGAGGGTGCTCGGTCGTGCAGTGTTGGTATTCCAGGCAGCTGATGTAATACAAGGAAAGGTACCTTGACTGCCGGAGGAGAGCTCAAGTTCGTTAATTGCTCAAGTTGTGCCTCAGGTTGACGATTTTGCTTGGCAGTGAATAAATCACCATGCAGTGATGACTCCCTCGAGCATGATTCCGAGCTGCTATATCATCACAGTCGCGTTCAATTCATCAGTAATAAAGTAATGTCTCAGGATACCCCGGCCGTTTGGAAGTTTCGTGACGCGGAGGCAAGCCCGGCGGCAGGTTTCGGCTGCTCACATGCCAAAGTCACCTGACACCGACGACTTGACGGCGAACAGCACGGTCGTAGACGAGCATAACACAAGGCATAAAACATGTGGATCGCGATGCTTGTCCAACAGTCCTGCCCCAACGATCACAAATGGGAGTGAGGACATCACTTTGATGAACCCTGTTCGTCTCTATATGTGTTGTATGCTATCTCCGCCCTCCTCATGCACTCCCTCAAGCGCCATCATAAGGAACAACAACCTGGTAGAACTCGATCCCCTCCGGCTTTGACGCCGCATCAGTCAGCTGCCACCTCTTTCTACTGGCATCATCCGACGAAGCCAAGGTGTTGACTTGATCGTTGCACACCATTCGACACGTCAGATCCTTCTGCGGGACAATCTTGCACTTGAGCGACTCGTAACCATCTCTTTCGATGGCTTCAGCGGTGTTGATCCAAACGGGTCGCCCACTTTCGCGCTGCCTCTCGGCGCCGACTGGGTCCTGGTTCGCCTGAAGGCTGCCGTAGGTAGAGTTTCGCAGCGAACCTTGAGCGTCGAGGCCGAAAACCCCGAACCCGCCATTAGAAAGGACAGTAAGGGGACCACTGCCTCCCAAGAGTCCGATGACTTCGTTGTTTCCGCCAGCATTGACTGCCAGAAGCTTGAAGCGAGGAGGTGGCACGGCAATGGTCTCGGTGACCATGGCCTTGGTGGTGCTCGAGATCGTGGTGATGCTTGTGGAGGTGACGGTTCCAGTGGGAATGTTCAAGCACTTGCAGGCAGAGGAAATGACCTGGGCCTTCTTATAGCTCTCGAGACACTGCGGCTTAGGCTTGGGCGGAGACTGCTTGCCGGGAGACGGGTCTCGCTTGACAGGAGCGGCTTGCGCGACCGTGGTCGTGGTCGTTGCGGGCGCCTGGCAGACAACGCTGACCTTTGAGGTGATGAACTCAGTAACCATTGGGCTGAAAGAAGTGTCAGAACAGATAATTAGCATTCGAATGCAGACTTTACTCACGCGTATGCGGTCGAGACCACGGTAGTGGTAGGTCGTGGCTTGAGCGAGAGGTATGAGCTGCAGTACGCAGTGGCAGCTGCCCTTTGAGGAGCAGGAACAAGCTTGGTCACGACCTTGCAGGCCGTTGCTTGTTGTTGTTGTTGCGGGAATGCGACGACAGATGCCACCAGGGCAGCGAGGATGAAGGTCTTCATGATAGTGATGTTCTTGATGGGAGGAAGAGATGATGAGAGAATGCAAAGTGGATGAAAGTAGAATCGGAAGGACAACAGCGACCGCTTATATTACCACACCAGCCATAAGCCACCAAATATGTTTTTCAAGGCATCGTTCGCCCCGATTGCCTAGAGCCCAGATGTTTGAGCGGAACCGCACTCTCTTGTCCCGCGGCTCGCTAGTCGACCGCATAGGAGCGATATCTGCAGCAGACACGTGCAGAATCCCGGCAGCGGTGGCTTTTCTCGATGTCTGCGAGAGGTCGAGAGCAAGTCCGGAAGGATGGTGGAGAGTGGTCGACGCTAAGAAGACTTGACTAACGTTCGTCCAGCAACCCTTTGCGGTTAGCTTTGGGCCGAGCGTGGATCCCATTGAGGACGTCTGGACGCAGGCTGCGACGACTAGTGTTTTCTCGCGGCGACCCCGTCAGCCACCGAGCAGACCTTCTCCTCACCAAGCATGTCAATGGGTGAGGTAGGACTGGCGATGGCGAGCCTTGTATCAGGGCGTGCAGACTGAAGAGCCTTATGTGGGAGAGGCCGAGGTTGAGGCAGATACGAGGCTAAGCGATGAATCAACAGGATCGCTTGGAAACATACGCCGTCGCTGAGTCAGGTTGATGGGCTGATAAATTTGGAACAGTCGGGAAGCGATCTAATGCGCGTCCTCGTAGGGCGAGCTGCTCAAACGATTGGACTCGAGGCGAAGGTGTTCGGAGAATTCGAATCGTAAGTTTTTCCAACTTTCAAAACATGCCTTTGCGTCCCTTGATTCGTCCTCAGGCCTTCTTCCTCTGTCGTGCCTTGCTTCTCGTCGAAGCAGCTGGCGAAGCGTCTTCTACGGGCGCTGGAGTAGTATCGTCACTCTGATCGCTTTCGTCTTCCACGTCTTCCTCCTTTGCGGTTGCTGCGACGGAGCCCTTCTCAGCCACGATAGGCGAAGTCGCAGCGGAAACATCATTCGCACCCTTGGCAACTTCTCTCAACATCCTCTTCTCCTCACTCTCCACCCCGTTCGCCGTCCCACAGCTGCTGCATCTCCACTTGCCGATATCCTCCATCGTCCTCGCTCCAGGGGGAGCTTGACCATTGACAAGTCGGCAGTTCTGGCAGATCAGAGCGATGCGGTTTTTCGCTTGCGTTTCATCCTCGCCGAGTACCACATCCAGGATGCGGTCATACCACTTTGGGCCGTCGTGAGCGTATTGTGATGTTTGTCGCATAAGAGGACCGGTACTAACGGGACTGCTACGAACTGGTGATGCATTGCTGAACGCATTTGGTGCAAATTCCTCGCTGGTGTTAGGTGAGTTGGGTGACGGCAATCCTGCGCTCGGTGGCCTCGCGAGAGCACCTGGCGCACCGGGAGGAATCACAACTCCAGGAAGAGGTTGTCTGCCTGGTATATTCGCAGTCGGCGGTGGTGCAAAACCCGTCCTTCCACCTTGCGGTACACTTGGTCCCATGCCTGACTTCCTCTTCCCCTTGACCTGCGGCTCCGGTGCTTGCTTGCTAGGCGGAGAGCCTCCATACTTCTCCAACAGTTGCTGTGTGCTATTGTACTTGGTCGCAGCCTTCAGCTTCTCAATCGCGGCGTCTCTTTGCTTCGTCAGATCATTGAGATGATTTTGCGTGTTCGCCAGTCGATAGTTGTAATATGCGTCCAGTCCCGTTCGTACGCTGTAGATCAATACTGGTACTCCTGCCATTGCGCTGTATTCCTGTATGTTCCATTTCTCCCACCCCGTCACGAGTACGAGGATCGCGGCGATCAGGATGTAGGCAAACGCAGAGTAGAGCGTCCATAGAGCTTTGTAGCGGCGTTGCTTTTGGCGGAAGCGATCGTTCTGCGCGCTGGTCTTGTTGATCTTGGTGGAAAGCTGGGAAAGGACTTTTTCGAAGGAGGCAGCGTCCGTGTTGTGGCCGCCGCCGAAGGGCCAGAAGGAGACCATGTTGCGAACTGCGCTATCGATTCAGGATCATGCTGGTAGTGTCGTGTTGCATATCACAGGTGTGAGGTGATGGAGCAAGAAAGTAGCTGGTCTCGTGTCAGTTGAATACCTTACCTTAGAACTAGCTGAAGGGCAACGACGACGTCAGGCTTGGCAGGCGGCAGAGGATCTCGACTCAGGCTTTTGTCTGACAGGACTCAACCTCGACATCACTCTAGGTATTCCTGGCCAGTCTCTATCAAAAAGTGCGAACGCGTGTGATGCTGGATCGAAATGGACCTGGGCGCGTTCTGAGGGGAGCTCGGCATGGTCTACCGAGTACCGACCAAGGACAGACCGGCTGACGATGACCTCGATGGTGGCCACCTGGCACTCTTCCAGAAGCGATGCACCGAGAGGACGGGACCACGTCGACCACAACGATTACCGGCAGATCGCGATTATAGGGAAGACCGAATAGAGCGCTTCCACCGCAACATCCAATACCTCGACTCGTGTCTTCCTATATCACATGCCGTCTGGGCGCTTACAGCAGTCGGCGCTTAGCCAGTCACTCGACCTTCAGTCCTTCACACCATCGCCAAGTCTCGCAATCGCGCGGCACAGCAATACTATTTGCTACCGACAAACGGCTTCGACGTCCCTGGCACATCGACCGCTACCTCTTCCAGATATTCGATAGCGCGAAGTAGTATCTCGACCTTCTTTCAGCCGCTATTGGACTTCCACATGCAGCGAAGCCTGGGATGTCAGGGCGCGACGGTAGCGGCAAGGAGGTGAATATATGGGTTGTAAGTGTCCTCGACCGGCTGGTCTGGGTAGCAGTCATCCTTTCACTTGTCTTCTTGGTGGTTTTCTTTTGCACTTCTTCCCCTGCTTTTATTTATCTCCAATTCCATTCGCGCATCGGTCTGGCACCATGTCTTCCACTCATTTCAATCTGTTTCCCGCTCCAGCGACAAACACTGGCATGCCGCAGAAGTCCAGCCTCAGGAAGAAAAAACCCGTTAACACTCCCAATACCAATGGCGAAGTCAAGCTAAGCGGTGTGGCGTTCCAAGTCATGGCCTCTCCGCAGTCGACAACGATTCTACCAGCGAACGAAACCATCAAACATGCTCTCTTCTGCGATCCTCCGTCTGCCGGTCCTAGGCCGGCATCTCCGGCCTCTACGACGACGTTCAGGTCCACCATCTCAAATCGAGGGCTTCTGCGAAGGCAGTCTCGCACCCGCAGATTGTCCAGTCTACTATCCAACAGCCCACTGGCAGACACCTGCGACTCCTCTCCGCACAAGGAGGATGAGCTCTCTGCCCTGCCTACCAACACGCATTTCGCTTCCGCCTCGCCTCCCAAGAGAACCCTGTCGTCTCACTTGAAGAGATCGAACACAATCAAGACGACCGTAGTATCATTGGCCAGCACCGATCTTACCACACCTATCGTGGACGACGACAACCTATCGCCATTGCCAAGTAAGACCCAGTTTCAACCCAATCCGCCGTCTCTCCCCGGATACAGCCCACCGATGAGATCAATGTTCCCTCGCTACGATCCTTCAAGACCTCTGGACGGCCAACAATACTACCCAACAGCACGTGCACCCTCGCCAGCTACCTTTGACAACGACAAAGTCAGCAAGATCGGTAGTCCAGTCGAGCGACATTCTCCGAAAAGATACGACTCAGCCGTCGGTCTCGTCAACGGCTACGAACATATCCCTGCAGCCGGCCACGCCGATCTCGAAGCAGTGTGGAAAGCATCCTGCGAAGAATTCCCCTGCGAAGGTCGGAAAGCCCAGTTCGGACTCCATCAACCAACGACCGGCACGGCCATCGCCATCGGCACTTCACCTTCAGCCCTTGTCTTCTCGATGGAAACGTCTATCCAATCCATCTGCCCCGACACGTCTCCTGCTCCCGTACAATTCACAGTCAACAAACACAACCCCACCGCCCCTTCCTCAACTCAAGTTGCTCAACTTACCCTTCCCGACGTCACCGCATCAATCACATCGACCAAAAATCCTTCCACTACAACAATCTTCCCACAAGCCGCCGCCCTCGCCGCCATAGCCTCAGTCTCCAACTCTCCCCAAGCGCAAGCAATCGCAACCTTTGACCCGACCGCCTCATCACCCGAAGCAGCCCGCATGGCCCAAGACGCCATCGCCATGGCCTTCTCCCGCTACTGCTCTGATCTGACAAAGCGCACCCGCGTTCGCGACTCCCTCGGCAGCGTCGTCGCGCACTACGACCTGCGGCATCCTACGCTTGGGGTCTGCGCGGTAACAGTCACGAAATCTCAGGCCACAGGCTCGACCTCTGGTCCTAGAGCGAAGATCTCATTCCATCACCCGAGTGCTACGCCCGCGGCTGTGCAGGCCGAGACGCTGGAGTTGGCTTTCCTTGATTTCGCGCACGATGCGTGTGTGTTGGACATTCCAGGTCTACTGGCGTTGGACAGTGCGTTTGTTGTCGATACCGTGGTGACTGCGTTGTTGGCTGTGGCGGTGATTGAGAACGACGCGCTTGTCAGGGAACTGGTGACTTTTGAGGCGCCGCCGAAGACGCCTGTTGGCTTAGTCAAAGGAAGGTGTGGTGGAGAGGGTGGGGACAAGAAGTGGTTCAAGAGGACGGAGTCCAAGAGGGTGAAGGAGAGGCGGGTGAACGCGAAGGCTGTGAAGGTCAAGGATGAGGACGAGCTACCAGGTCTGGCGAGGGCGACGATTGCGGTTGCTGGGTTCGGGATTAAGGCTGCGGTGTGGGTTGTTGGGACTGGAGTGAAAGTCACGGCGAAGGTGGTGATTGGGGTCGGGAAGGCGGTGGTCAAGTGAAGTGGTTGGTGGCGGGTTTTCGTTGTTTTCTGTGATACCATGTGTGCTACTACGGCACTTTCCTTTAGTATACTCTAGTGATGTAACATTGCTTGATTGACACGGTCCTCTGGACGCTTGTGAGTTCGCTTTCGATACCGCATCATGGCGCAAGGCTGACATGTGTTCACGTGCAGTTCCATTCTAGCCGCGATTAATCCTGCACAGGAGGTGAATGAGCAAGAGGTGAATGTAAGCCTAAAATCCGCAGACAATCAGCTGCTTCCACTCCATTCACCACTTCTCCTCATTTCCTTTCTCCCTTTTTATTCTTCAACCTCCGACCTTCCTCCAACTCCGACACACCACTCTCTCACGGATACTGCGCAAAACACTGGTTCGTTCCACTCCTCGGAGACTTCGACTGCCGCAAAATAGCGCCATTCACCGGCCACCACTCGCGCCTCCCATATCTCAACAACGCCGTGGTCCATCATGTCACTTCAGGAGCTACCTACAGAGACCATCGAAGCCATCGTCGAGCTGCTGCCAGTAGTCGACATAGGTTCTTTACGCCTTGCGAATCGCACTCTGGGGTCCAAGGCAACACAAAACCACTTCAAAGCTAGGTTCCCAGCGAAAACCGTTGAAATGGCGGAGCATGGGCTTCGCCGCTTTGTGAAGGCGATGAACAGCGGCGGTCTGTCACTCTTGCTTCAGGATCTCACGCTCGCTGCGCCAGTCTATGATATCGACACACTGTCCGACGAAATCGGCGACGAGGAAATCTACTCATTCGACACGAACACGCCTCATCACAGCGACGGCAGACTAGATGCAGATATCAAGCCCCTGAATGCGACTGATCTGGAAAACATGCAGGCAGACGTGGACAACTTGGGCCAGAAAGCTATGGCCTTGCAGAAGTTGCACGAGAAGCAAACAGACGTGCACTTGCTTGATGAGGCATTCTCTAGTC
This sequence comes from Zymoseptoria crescenta, assembly GCA_026122155.1. Taxonomy (NCBI): domain Eukaryota; kingdom Fungi; phylum Ascomycota; class Dothideomycetes; order Mycosphaerellales; family Mycosphaerellaceae; genus Zymoseptoria; species Zymoseptoria crescenta. The sequence goes on from JALRMM010000365.1 coordinate 23,906, forward strand.
TTGCCGCGCACCGCATCGTCCTGGACTCAATCAATACAGAGGTGATGATGTACAGCGAGGATAGCTCCACGCCCATTCTACCCATATGGGGGCGCCCCAATGAAGAACACACATGCAGCGCCGCCAGCCATCTCACCAAGACGCTCTTGAACGTGCTCCATCGCGGCGTTTGCAACTTCAGGAAGCTCAACCTGTTCAACAGCGATCGCATGGTCGGATGCAGCCTCGCAATCAACGCGCTGAGCAGTGTCGACTTCAGTGATTCGCGTTCGGCCGTACAAAAGCTTGGGTGTCTCTCTCTGAGCATTTCCGAAGAGTGCAAGAGGCAGGGCGTACGTGCCGCGCTCGATTGCGATTACTTTGAAGGATTCGCGCAGTTGCTACAGAGCTGTGTGAATCTCAAAGAGCTTGATCTCGCCGACTATCGCTTGGCACAGGACAAACACACGGACGAGCAGGAGATGTATCTCTTGCAAAGCGAAGGCATCCTTCAAGCTTTGAATCAAGCCGCGCTGCCCAAGCTGCAGAGTCTTCAACTGCAGGGTTTCCACATCGACCAGGAGCAATTGTTGAGCATCGTCTGCCGACGCCCCACGATGCAGCGCCTTTCCCTCCGCTGCATCCACCTCCAAGGAGGCAGCTTCCAGCCAGTTCTAGACTACTGCACGCTAGAAACAGAGGTCAAAGAAATTCTCCTCGACAGCCTCTTCAACGAAGGAAAGCTACAGTTCAACTCTCCATGGGCCATCGATCAGCTGAGCAACAACACCTCGTACGACGGCTACGTAGACTTGAAAGCACACTGGCGCAGAGGAACAGAGGCCAGTAAGATCGAGTGCAGGATCTATGCTGGCGTAGAGCTGCGCAATGCCACTGTGCTGAGTTGGGAGCAGAACATCGACAATTGGTACGGACCGCCTCAAGACACATGGTCTCGCGCGAGGCACGCAGTGAGACCAGAAGAGATCTGGCGGGTATGAAAATGGAGCACCTGGAAAATCGAGAATATCTTCACGCCTGAGTTCTCCTCATCCGACTCGGGCTTTGCGCGCTTCTTCGACTTCGGTGCTGCTTTTGGAGCCGCTTTTGCGGTCTTGGTGAGAGTTGGATGTGTGGTGGCTTTCGGTTTTAGAGCGAATGCTGCCTTTCTCGCACAATCTGTGCCTTCCAGCAGTTTCCTGGTAGTCTAGCAACACTTCTGTACACTAGCAGCGTCAAGAGCTTTCCTTTGCATGAACAATCATACATTATCCAATTTCACCTTCTATGAAGCACACTATCCCTTGGGCCCAATAATCCCTGCCTACGGCGGTCTATGTTGCTCACACTGAAAAACTGCTTAAATCCGAGGGAGACCAACCCCGCTGACCGTAGGTAGGGATGTTCGGCTTTTTCCCGGATTACCCTGTGAGATTTTAAGGGATCCGATCCCGAGACCTCCCATACCAATGGGGAACCCAGACTCAGCCCGTTCGATTCCGAAGTCCAGCTTTTCATCACACGGGTCAAGGAAGCGTGCCAACGCAGTGGTAATGCTGATCCGCAGCACTAGACTCCACATTGCTCAGTCAAACATGCCGCTCATCCGCCTCAACACAGCCTAGATCGCCACATTCCAAGGCATAACATCCGGATCCAAAGCCTTCCACACAAACGGCATCCCCTGACTCAACCCATCCGCTCCAAACCCCCTCCCCTTCACCTCCTCACTCCTCTTCCGCATCGTCTCCATGAAGACCTCGTTCGCCTGCCTCGCCGCCGGCCGACTCCGTCCCAACAACTCCTCGCTTGCAAACATGTGCACCAGCGTACGATTCGTACCCGCGAGCTTGGGTCTCGCGAACTTGGAACCAAAGTCGATGCTCGCGATCGCTTGCTCCACGCCGGGAAGGTAGGATACTATATTCTTCACTCCTTTCGCTTCCGGAACGGGTTTGTAGAGTGCCATCGGATGGAAGGGGAGGACGGCGGAGCCTTCTAGGAGTTGATTGAGATTAACGGCGTGGTGGGAGATGGAGGTGGTTTGGCCGATGTAGGCCATCAAGTCGGCGAGGTCGGATGGAGTGCGGATAGTTGCGTTGGTGGGGAAGTCGATGACTTGGGCTGCGATGGCTTCGACTAGCCATGCTTGAAGCTCGATGTCTTGGGCGATTGCGTCGGAGGAGTCGTAGTATGCGTCGATGTAAACGCCGGTGAAAGACCGGATGGCGTCGTAGATGGGTTTGCCGTCTTCGTAGTAGGGAAAGTGCTTCAGTTCTGGACCCTCGGTGAAGTTGATCAGGCCGCGGCGTTGAAGGTTGGTATAGAAGTAGTTGGCCTGAACCGCTCCAGCGTAGCCGTTGAAGTAGGACATGTTGGAGAACGTCGCCGCAGCTTCTCCCGATAGACCGAAGAATCTGTCTACGGCCGCACCAGGGTTGGTCAAGAGAGTCCGTCCGATTGGGCGAAAGCCGAATGTGGCCCACAATACTGTTCGATGATTCAGTGGAGGAACGACGAGTTCGGGACAAGACATGGCTTACGTCGATTCAAGAGCCCTGCTAAAGGATGCTGTTCACTTAGCGTCCGCTCGGCAGCTAACCCAATGGCTTCGAGAACGAAGTGAGTTCGTGCAAAGTGGTCCCATTGGCCCATGAAGAAGTCGTTGACGTTGAACATCATCTTCGCCAGTAGCCAGTCGTCAGGCTCATCCGAAGGCGTGTAGATCAGATCCCTTCCAATGTTGGTCCTGATGGCGAGCGGAAGAAAATCGCCGCTGACTGGACAGATGTAGAACAGGGCATCGCAATTCGCAGAATAGTAAGACTTTCGTGGTAGGCTGGACTGATTTCGATGATCGACGTAGAACATGCGGCCAGACTGCAGAAGCTCGTTGGCAGTCTGGCCCGTGAGCACAGCGCTGCCATTCGTGGGCACCTCGAACGGTAGTGGCTCCGATGGGTCCAGTCTTCGGACCGCAAAGGGATTCAGTGACAGTCGCTCCATCGAGAACACCAGATCTTGCGTGTAGTTAGTGAGCAGACCAAGAGCTGTTCCTGTACCTCCTGAGCAGAGCTGCCATTGATCGTCGTACAGCTTGGTGTAGTCGTCGAGCGTAGTGAGATTATTGTACTACAATTCCTGGAGTCAGTGGATGCGTCGTCCGTGTACTGCCCTCGAGAACTTACCTGAGCGGCAGTCTTGGTTGCTTTCGAATAATCTTTGAGCTCAAGTTTTACCTCACTTGCAAGCTCTCCCGTGATGATGACCGTGTCGGCCTTCGCCCTGGCCTCGCCCAGTGGTCCAGTGGCGTTGAACGGTCCGGGGTCGCCTGCTGAACCGTATTGAAATCCGCCTCGTCGCCTCTGGACTTCTGCAGCTCGAAGCGCTGGATTGCCGTCATTGTTGGGTAACGAATACGGCCGAAGTGCTGGCCCAGTGTTGTCATTCCCTTGAAGCGAGTCAGCTGCTGGCAGGGCAGTGACACTTGGAGGCAGTGAAATCAATGCTAGAATCGAACACAAAGAGACCATGAGGTACGACATACTTTGAGGTCATGACAAGAGCGATGCATGACGGAAACACCGGCGAGGCATCCGCTTTCACTTGAATGGGAATCACATCTTGGAACGTGGCCGTCTCTGCCTTTGACTTCCGCTACCTGGTACAGCCCAGCGCAGGAGATAACAAAAAAACACGCACTGGCGGCGAATAGGCCTCTGCGCCCGTATGAGGCGTCTGAAGGCCCTCCGCTAGTACGCGAAGGCATAGTATATAGTCGAGGGAAATTGTGAGGCAAGACGAAGCTCCAGAGTGGCCAACCGGTCGAATTCCGCATTTCCCGATTTCCGAAAATCGTGTTAGCGCGAAATCCCGCTAAGACATGCCTATGTAAGCATATTCGGGTGCATTCTACACCTATTCGTGCTCTTATTAGCATTTCTCCTAAGGTAAGACCTTAAAATTATCTATATTACCTCGAATACACTAACTATATACTAAGAACGAAAGCTAGTAGTCCTAGTATATACATACGCGCCCTAGACCCCCTATATATAGCCGCCGGCACTATGGAGATAATTTAACATAGATTGAACGACTATATTTAATAACTATATATAAGATATCTATAGTTTACGCTTCTCTAGTATATCCTTAGCTAGCTTCTTTAGTAGTCTAATACGCCTACTACTCCTACTACGAGGGCCTACGGAAGCCGGAGGTAGAGCTAGTAAAGCCGGAGTTAGTAAAGCCGGAGGTAGTAATAGGGACGCCTTCCGCTACTTCTTCTACTTTAGTTATATAGTTAACGACGCTAGTAAACATAGGTCCGAACGTGCCTACGAATAAGGTAGTAGAGGGGGTGTCCTATTAGCCTCTCTATTACTACCTCCGAACCGTTTATTATTTAACACCCTATCTATAAAGAATTCCGCTTTATCGAAGCTATACTCGCCTTTATTATTGCTATTATTTACTACCGCTAGCTCCTTATCCTTTACTACCGCTAGCTCCTTATCCTTTACTACCGCTAGCTCCTCGTCCTTTATAGCTACGGCTTCCTAATATACTAGCAATATAGTAAGATCGATCGTTAGCTAATAAGGAGGCGGTAGTAGCTCCTTATTATTCGGAGCCTTATTCGTAGGTACGTTTGTTATTAGGCCTAGCGGTTTAATTGCTCTACCCTTACCCTTACTTAGTCTAGTAACTAGTTCCCCCGATAGTAGTCCTATTACTTCTAGCCTCTTAGCTAAGTTCGTAGCTAGCTTCGGCCTAATAGCTTCCTACCGAGTAGCTTTAACCTACTATTAATGTTCGTAGAAACGAGGATCCCCTAGAGCCGGAGGGTTAATAAGGTTAATCGGATAAGGTAGGCTAGTAACGTCGGGGTCTAGCGATTCCGATCTTATACGCTCTAACGCTTATTAAGCGCGGTAGTTATACTCTACCTTAACCCTTAGTTGCTTAAACATCGCCTTATTGCCCTTAGCCTCCCTATTTATAAGAAGGATAACAATATTCTATTTATGCGCCTTGCTAGCTAGGGTCTAGCTTCTACTAAACACTAGTATTACGTCCTCGATATCCTCCCTATCCGTAGCGGCTTCGGACATCCGGACTAGCGTATTCGTACCGTGTTCGAAGTAAGAGAAGAAGCTATAATCTATCTAGTCCGGATCTAACATTAGTACGACGTTCGCTCGATTAAGAAGGAAGCCCTTTAAGTACTAACCCGGTAGCCGTCTATTCTATTTATTCGTATCGAAGGTATCTAGCTATTTAAAGACTTTATCCGGCTTCTCGAACGTCTTCTTAAACTCGTCGCTAAATAATATACGCTATTTAAACACCTCTAGTATACCTTTATATCTAGCGATACTACCGCCGGCTTATCTACCTCTACGTCTACTACCTCGTCTACTACCTCGTCTACCGCCCCTCGATAGACCCGCGACGGCATAACTACTACTCGACCCCTACTACTACTACTACTACTACTACTACTACTACTGCATTGTTTGTATGTTGTTTGTTTGTTTTATTTACGTCCTTTCGGAGTCTAAGACTATATAGGACGGCCTTATAAGCAAGGTAGTAGATCTATTTATAATTAAATTCTTTCGGTATTCTTCGACCTTAGGGGAAACCCCGTGCCTAAGGCAATGCTAAAGGATTTTAAACAAATGCAAGACAAAGGAAATTAAACGAGTGTTACTATAGCCGGAGCTATAGAATTTTCGCGCCAAGCTTTTTATAGAATTTTCAGCGGATCCTTCCGCTTCGTATACACGCTACAAATTCGAAAAGTAGAGTAGAGTGCTATACAAAATGCCGTGCGAAGTAGCTATCTAACTCGCTATCTTCTCTTATCCTTAATATGCCTTTATAGTATCGTAGTAGCAGTTCTATCTACGACAACGTAGGTTAATCGTAGAGTTGTAGATTCTACCGAGTTCTAGCTCTTTAAAGTGCACTTATTCGTAGAGGACCCGAATCTCTAGAGGGAAAGAGGTTAATAAGGGAACGTGTGTACCGGAATTAAGTGTGTGGGAAAGCTAGTTCTCTCTCTATCTGCTATTATAGCTAAAGGTATATACTACCCGGGGGCACTAAGCCCGGAGCCCGGCGTCCCGTAATATTCCCCCCCCCCTATACGAAGAACGGACACACTGTCCGTAGTGTTGCGCTAAAAACTATGTTAAAAATCGAAACAAAACAAAAAACAAGTCTATCCTCGCTAATCCTTCTTTCCGAGTAAGCTCTAATCTACCTCGGCCTTCTCTACCTCGGCCTTCTTCTACTTCTTACGTAGCGAGTCGGTTCCGCCCTACTTACGGAGCTTACGCTTAATAGCGGGGATAGTCGCCGCGGAAGTAGTAGTCGGTTAGGTTAGGCGCACTATAGTAGAGAGGTCGGCGGAGTCCGGGGTGTAGACTAGGCTAGGGTTGTCGAGGTAGCATAGGGCGCTAGTAGAGTGCGTATCGACGTATTTTAGTGCCTTACCGATCGCGGTGTCCGGGAGAGTAATGCCCTTACGCTTACGGGATGCCGCTATAAATGCGACGAACTTATGTTAGCGGTAGCGCGAAAGGAGGGACCCGGTAAAGGCGTTAATATTTAGTCCCGGGATACCGGCGTCTCGGAGGTCGTACGCTAGCTAGTCGCCGTAGTTAGCCGCTAAGTCGACCGCGTCTATAGTTATATTATAGAGGGTTTATACCGCCGCGATTAGGCGCGCCTAGGTAGATATACCTATTTAGAAGGTAATGTCGTTATCTATTACCGAGGGGCTTAATTATCGGAGGCCGGGAGTGGAGGGTTATAGTGCGGTATTCGTTACTAGTAGTAGTAGCGCTAGGATTACCGGGGGTAGCATCTTTCGATAGGTAGATAGAAGGGTAAGGCCTAGCTAGTTACGCTACTCCGGCGTAAGTGCTTCGAATCGAGCGCGGAACATCTCTACGTTAAAGACGAGTCGGTAGCCTAGGTCCTAGTAGTTACGTAGCGGCGTCTTCTCGGGCATCTAGTGTAGGTTAGCTCTACCGTTTACATTAAGAAGTTGGGCGACGTTCTCCTTAGTCTATACTAGTCGCTATATATCGTATGCGTACTATAGGGCTTAGCGATCCCGCTAGTCGAGGGTAGCGTCTTCGGCGGCCTCTTAGACGTCGTCTATTATCTCCCCGTCTATTCTATCCCAGTCCACTTTAGTTAGCTAGGTAACTAGGGCCCAGTTTTCGAATAGCTTCGTTAAAGGTAGGAGGCGGGGGCGGATTATCCTGTTCTTTACTAGTTGCTTCTAGCCCTTGTCCACGTAGTTACTACCTAAGGTAACTATGTCGCTACTTAGGAGTCGGAGGGGGTCGAACTAAACCTAGGCTTTACCTTCCGGGTCGAGGAGTTTCGCGATATGTTCTCCTATAAGAAGGATGCATCCGCCTTACAACCCTAGGACTCCGTTTCCACTATTATCGACAACGTAAGGGCGTCCTATTAGTCGGCGCGACCTCTCTAGGTAGCCCTTAGAATTTAAATCGTACGGATACGCCTCCCGAAGGGTGTTTAGTAAGACGTAACCCTTGTCTATATACTTCGTTAGAGCGCCGACTATTAGGTCCTCGAGGTAGGAGTTAAGCGGTAGGGCGCTACCGTTTATAACGGATTTATAGATAGCGAAGTAGAAAGTATCCTCGGACTATTCAACCCCGTATTTCTATAATTTCGTGCCGGAGGCCTAGGCTACCTACCGCGTAATCCGCCGGGGAGTTAAGGTAGTACGGGATTAGTCCGCCTATTTAGGTAACGTAGGGGATTAGTCTACCTACTACGGGTTTAATATAGGGGATTAGTCTGCCTGCTAAGGGGATTAGTCTACCTACTAAGGTATAGTAGGGCGAGGAGTCTCGTTCGGGATTCTAACGATAAAGTCCGCCTACTCTATAGTTAGGTCGATAATGTCGTCGATAGCGGTATCCGACTCGAAGCGGCGTTTGAAGATTCCTTGGATCTGCTTAGCCTTATTACGGAGGAATGTTAAGGGGTTGTTATATAGCTTCGTAAGGAAGTTATAGATAGCGCGGTTATCGTCGTTATCGTCTTCCTAGGCGCTATTAACTTAAAGAGTAAAGTCGGCGTTAGCTTCGCCGCGGGCGACAAGTCCTACCTAAGGGAAGGAGTGGTCTTTAATATATGTTAGGGTAGCGTACTATCCTCTCGCGCGTAGGGCGTCCTAGGCTATACGGATTGCGTCCTTATCGTGTACTACGTCCCGGGCCTTCGCTAGCGCGTCGTACGCGGCAAGGTAGCGTATGCTAACGTTCTTACGGGGGAGTATATCGTACGGTAGGCCCGGGGTAGCGGCGTCGTCGATAGTAATACCCGGCCAAACTGTCTCCTAGTCTACGACTTCTAGGAGGGTCGCGTTAGGAAATCCATCTTCGCGTAATAGCTAGGTAGTCTTCTTTACGAGGAAGGTGTAGCCCTAACTCGTCGGGCTTCGGCGATAGAGGTCTTAGAGAGCGGCGCGTACCTTTCGTATATCGGGATAGATCTCCTCTTCCGCGCGGAGACGTCCTAACGTAGCGTTAACTACTATAGGGTTAACGAACGCCGGTTTCGCGCTGTCCGCTACTAAGGATAGGATGTCCTCGTCTTGCGGTCGCTTCTTCTTAGGCGGTAAGGCACCCTAACTACCTCTACGCACGTTGCCCTATATGTCCTTACTAGTACGCTTAGAGGTTACGTTAGCCGACGGTTTCTTGGCGGGCACTAGGTTTAAGGCCGCCTTGTTAGTTATAGGCTATACCGGGGTGTTCTTGTCCTCGGCTACTAGCTTCTTAATCTGCTATAGGCCTTTGCCCGGTATCTACTCCTAGAGTAGAGAGTCCTTAAAGCGGGCGTTACCCTACTACTAGTCCGGACGCTCGTCTCGGTTAAAGTTATCTAAGATGCGAATTAATACCGTTCGGCTCTTCCTCGGGTTCTAGATAGCTATAGTACGGTACGGGCGGTACCGTAGGTGCGCCTAGAAGGTAGCTACCTAGGTAAAGGTGTACTACTCCTTAGTCGGTAAGGATAAGGCCGCACGCTACGCCTTGTATTCGAGGCTAGTAAAGGTGTACTTCTACTAGTATCCCGGGAGGCGAACGACGGGGTTGTCGTCTTATAAAGAGAGTTATACGAGGAGGTTAACTATCTTCGAGAAGGGGACTTACGGGTAGGAGGACTTACGTAAATTAAGGAGGCCTTCGACTACTACTAGTCGGAAGTAGTACCCCTCCATTATAATAGCGCGTACGGCTTTCTTAGTAAAGCTAATTCGCACGAGGTAGTATAACGTAAGGATATAATCGTTTCCGAGCATTAGCTCTAGAATAGGGGGGGACATTTTAGCAGCGCGGATTGCCTAAGGAGAGGGGAAGAATACTAGGAGCTTGTCCTCCAGGCCTGTTATAAAAATACTAACCCCTCGTAAGTCCTACACGAGGAGCTCGAAGAATACTACCTAACCTTCGCGAACTAGTAGAGGCATAATGTCCGCTTCCTTTAAGGGGTGCGACTTTAAGCCGGCTTTTATAGGTAGGAGTCTCACGTCTTCTATAGCCTAGGAGATCGCGTCCTCGGGATCCTTTAGTAGTTAGTATAGGAGCATAGCGCGCTAGGCTTTAGCTGCGCGTGCCTTATATCCTAGGCGCTCCTAGTTGTCGTTAGCTTTCTTCTACGCGGCGGTCGGTTCTAGGATTAAAGGCTATGTTACGCTTACCCGCGTTAACTTAGTAGGGCTCTCCTCCTCTTTAAATATATTAGTCTTCTTAGAGCGTAGGGAGCTACTACCTAGGACAATTAGCTAAAGGATGCTGCTACCTAGGGCAATTAGCTCGCCCGGCTACGCGCTATTTATTACCGGCGACGCGGCGTTATCCGACTATACGGTCCTAACGTCGGCGAGGTTACCCGCCTTTCGCTATATAGTCCTAGTTTCCGGGACGAATAGGCTATTATCTTTAGCGCTCTTGGGGGCGTTGTCCTTCGCTTCGCTCTTAGGCGGGATAGCGCCCTTCGTTTCGTCGCTCTTAGTACCCTCGGGCGCGTCGTTCCTTACCGCCGCGTTTTTCTTACGGGTCTCTACCGCCTTAAGCCCGGCTTATTTCCGCCTACTTAACGCTATTCTCGGTATCCGGCTAGGCGTACGCGGGTAATTAATGCCGTAGGAAAGGGTACGCGTACGTAAGTCGGCTAGTAGGTTATAGTCGGAGGTAATGTTTATATAGATAGGACAAACTCGGATATCCAATGTAGGAGTAGTAAAGTGGAACGTAACTTATAGGCAAACTTCGCCTATAGATTAATAATAATACGGAGAAAATGTCCGGCCTTAGTAGCCGTTTAATGCCTTAGTAAGTCGAAGGGTAACTAATGCCTTAGTAAGCTCGATCCTAGCGTCGGCGAGTTAGTCGGCTTAATACCGCTATCTCCGCCTCGTACGTATAACCTCGCGGTCCTCCGTCTCGTCCGCCGCGATTCTATAGTAGGTACGACGTCCGAGGACGATAGGTAGTTCTAGGTGCGTACGGTCGTACTCCTCTACGTACTCTAGAGCGTCGCTTAGGTTATCCAAGTCGTACTACTAGTTCTCGTTGTCCGGGTAGCCTAGCTATTTAACGAGGTATTATATCTTTCCTTAGTAGGTACGCTTACCGAGGAGACGCTCGATCTCGTAATAGGGGTTCTCCGGGTTAGAGTCTTCTTCTTCCATTTACACCGGACCGGGGCGAGTTAGCTCTCGGCCGTATAGATCGACACTAACTAGGTATTTAGTTAGCTAGGCAATCGAGACGACTAGGTAGATCCTTATCGTCGGTGGGAGTTCTAGCTCGTATATAAGGTTGCCGATGCGACGCTTAACCTTAAGTGGCCCTATACGCTAGTATAAGAACTTGCGGTGCGTATAACCTAGGATCTTATATCCCTTATACAGTTTTAGCATTACCCTATCGCTAGGTCGGAAGGTTAGGGGGGTATATACGGCGTCGTAGCGGTCCTTTATCGCTACGGCCGCCTAAGCGAGGGAATTATTAGCCTAGTCGCGTGCTTCCTACCGGAGGTTAACGTAGTCTTATATAGGGAGCTCCGCGAGCGGATTAAGGGCGTCGAGGTTCGATCGGAAGCCTTAGATTATAACTTTTAGGACCTCGTTAGTAGAGGCGTTCCTAGAGTTGTTTATCTATGCCTAGATGTAGGGCAATGCCTCCGTCTATTATAAGTCTAGATTGTAGGTAAGGTAGAACCGGATCGCGATCTCGACCGTCTAGTTAGTACGCTCTAACTATCCGTCGGTCTGGGGGTAGTATGCCGTAGTCGCTAAGAACTAGGTGCTAATCTTCTCGAATATGCCCTTAAAGAACTCGGAGAGCTAAATAGGGTCTCTATCTCCGATAAGGATAGCCGGGAGATTACGCTCGGTCTTAACGTACGATAGGAGGTAGTTACGTCCTTATTTACGAGCGTCCTAAGTGGATTTTACTAGGGTAAGGAGGATGTCCTTAGTAAACTTGCAAGTCTCGGCTAGGAAGCCGTCGAAGCTGTCCTACGTTACTAGTAAGCCCTTTACCCAGTCCGCGGTCGCCGTATACTAGGGTATAGGCGTCGCATAGATTAGAGCTAATTCGCCGGATAGCCTATCTCGTAGGGTCTATGTCGTCTTATATAGAGGACACTAGTAAATGTAGCTTCGGAGCTCGCGGCTAAGCCTCCGGA
>JALRMM010000366.1:0-35602 GCA_026122155.1 Zymoseptoria crescenta
GATCTAGCTATTCGATAGCTACTCGTTCGCTACGGACCTCGATACTTCGATCGATAGGACTTCCTAACCTACGGAGGTTTAGGAAGTAGGGGGAGTGTTAGAAATTGATCGAACATTCACTTTACTTCGATTACGCAAGCGATTGCGTAGGCACTAACGCAAGCTAACGTCTTGTGGAACGTTCTGGATATGGAAGTTATATGCATAAATAGCCGCTCGTTTTCCCTTAGATAGTCAAGCAATTAACACTCGTTTTTCCAACAATTCGCACACCGAGACTTGAAACCAGGAGTAAGAATCTCACCGAAATTGACTCGATACAAGACCAATCAACTGATCTCAGAATAGAATATCATGGTGATATCACCAGGTCCCTCTTGGTGGGTAAAGCTAACGGATTTTGGCATCTCCAAAAGGACTAGTACAGCATCTACCGAGCTGCGATCGGTTCTCGGCACAATGGCCTACATGGCACCGGAGATCCATGGTCTGATCGGTCAACTGCCGGAGCACGGTCGCTATACCAATGCGGTCGATATCTGGGCGGCTGGAGTTATTGCCTATGAATTGTTGACCGGTGAGACGCCTTTCCCGAATATCGGGAGTCTGACTCGATATGCAACTGGCAATGAGCCCATGTCGGACAAGGGACTCATTTCAGCTTCGGTCAGTTCTGCTGTATGCGACTTCATACGCCAATGCTTATTGCGAGACCCGACTCAGCGCCTCAAGCCGGCGGAGGCATTGCAACACGAGTGGATTACAGCGATCGACGATTGCCTGAAGTGCGGCCTGGAGGAAAGACCAGATGGAGGTGCCATCCGTGCCGATGAGGAATGCATCGACACGTCTTCGAAACCGACCAACACCTTTTCCATCGGTTCCTACCTTCGAAACTCGAGCCATGGCCAAGACACAAGGGATACGCGATTCTCTGCCACCTGGGTCACAAAAGAAAATCCACCGAGCAAGCCGAGATCCGATGAAAGGCCTTCTTTAGCCGGAGCTACGGACCATGATACCGCTCCTGAAGCAGTCGTTTCTACGAGCGCAATCACTCCTGCGAGTGCGATCGCCCGCTCGCCTTCCCCGTACACACTAGCCAAAGCCCGCAAAGATTATGTTCCTGGAACAATAACGATGAAAGGCCACAGAGGACCGATCACAGGTGTATCTCACTCTATCGATAGTAAAGTCATCACGACCGCTTCGCTCGACGGAACCGTAAGAGTGTGGACTGCCAAGAACGGTCGACTGTACTCTACTACCAAAATGGGAGACCATGTGCGATATTGTGACGTTGCAAATCCTCCGAATGGAGAGCTGCAGCGCCTCACCATCCACGAAGCTGACAATGGACGTCTGACAATGTCGCTGTGGGAAGGATATCCCGGCATGACACTCCTGGACAATCCTGGTATGGCATCCTGGGTGGCGTCGACAACCGCACGGCTGGCAATTCTGAGCCCCAGCGGAACCTTCATCATTGCATCGTCGAGTAAGCCGGGGCGAGTGGTCGCCCATTTACACATCATCGATACGGTCACACGGAACGAACTACAAAGATTCGAGGTCTTCCAGCCGGGAGACACGCCGGTCTTTGCACTTTCGAGGAGCGGAACACGGCTGATCGCACAGGTCAATAGTCACGATGCCGGCACTCCTATGGCACGAATGTGGAACACGGGCGACTGGAAAGTCCGAGCGAAGTTCTGCCCGTTGGGGCTCATGTCCGCCCTTGCGATCTCTCCGGATGGGTCACTCGTAGCCATCGGCCTGCAGACTGGTCAACAGAATCATGTTCAGGTCTGGACGGTCGCCGCAGATAGAACGGCGTCAGTCGAACAGCATCTGGAGACCATGGAACCGCAACGAATATGGTCCGTTCCCGCTGATGTCCTCCACGTGGCTCTATCCCCCGACGGCCGGCACGTAGCAGCCGCTGTGAAGGATGGAGCGATCACAATCTGGAGCATCCGCAGTGGCAGCGTTGCGGCCAAAATGGAAGCAGAAATTTTGCCGTCTGGCATCGGCACCCTCAGCTTCTCGCCTGACCGCAGGTGGTTGAGGTGTGTCACTGCGGCGAATGATTATGTTATGTGGGAGTTGAAGCATTTCGAGCTCGGGCGGCGGGACGGGATGGTTGGAGCGGCGGAGAGCAGCCGCAAGGCAGTGAGGACTGGATTCATGGGGAGGTTGTGGATGCTTTTCAAGGCGGACAGTCTTCCGTTGGATGCATAGACTCAACTGCGAAACCGAAAGTCGGGCTTTCAGTGTAAGCATCCAAGCGTTCCGCGAGCATAACAGGTGTAGTTCGAACAGGCGGGAGATTGCTTGGTCTGAACACGATTATGACGAGGTCGGTGAAGATGCAGTGCGGCACGGAGCCATAGCGAGCAGCCCATACTTCGACCATGACATTCCGGATTGCTTTCAATGACTTCAATTCCATCACTCTGGCATCTCGCAGTTGAAAAGGCCATACAGCTAATCTTTGTGCTGCCATCCCGGCGGAGCGGAGCTGGGACTAAAGAGACACCGACTGCGTCAAAGCAGATCTTATGATTGCGAGATGGTTGATTCTATCGTTGGATGAAGCAGACTCTCCTCGAAGACATGGGAATGGTGGTGATCTATTGTAAACTCCGGATCAGCATGCAGGCAGCCTGAGTCGCTGCATGGTATACGACCGGGGATCGAGCGACCGGCGGAGAAGAGTACAAGCTGTATTTGTAGACTGATCTTTGATGCACGCTGTAGTAACGACGGTAGCGACTTCTTAACCAGTAGGCGTATTGTAGAAGAAAACATGGTGAATATGCTTTGGATACCGCTGTAGAACAAGTACCTGTTTGCGTCTAAGTCCAGCGCAAGAGTCATGACGACGAATGGCCGGTGTGGACAGTGAAATCATTCAAGCGCAGTCATTCATACCATCTCATGATGTGCCCTCGCGCTCTTCGGCCTAAGTGCTGCAGGCTGAAAAGCAAAAACAACGGAGTCTGCTGCGATGAGCGTACTATCTGCATACCCAAATTCAATCGACCCCAACACTCAAAGCCATGCCAGTCATGATCCCGAAACTCCAAAGCACATTGTCCAACTGCAATGCAGACTTGTCTCCACCCAAGTATCACCACTCGCGGTCAAACCCAGCTGTATGGGTGCTCACTTCTTCTGGAAGTTGAATCTCCCCTTCTGAGTCCTCTTGACGGCCGCCGCAGATGCTCCCTCAAAGTCGAAGCCCCTTGACCCACTCTTCCCGCCCTGAGAGCTGGGCTTCGTGGGATTGGTCACCTCGATGTTGTCCGCCGACTCCTCTTCCTCATTGTCGCTCTCGTCGATCACCCCCTTTGGCGAGGCCATGGGTGTTGAAAAGTCTTCGATCTGGCTTTGAGTGTCGACAGGGTCGATGGGCGAGGTGCGTTGAGCGGGAGCGATCTTTGTGGGTGTGGGTTCGCAGGATGGAGCGTTGGTAGGCCGAGGCGCTTCTCGTGGAGTCGGGCTCTTGAAGCCTGGCTCGTCGTCATCGTCAATGTCGTTCATCAAGTCGTCGATGTCGGCTTGCGAAGTGCCACTCATGCCAGGCATCTCATGTGCCGTGCCATCCATGCTCATCAACCCGGTCGCTTTGCTCGGCGTCTCGATCTGCGGAACGTTCTGGGCCCAGCGCTTGTCATCGCGGATCAAGAATCCTCGAATGCCAGCCAGCGCCTTCTCCGCGGTCTCCCACTTCAGCTCCAGAAAGTCCTCCACCAAGTTGAATGCTCCGACCACACCTTGAAGCAGCTTCTCGTCTTCGCTGCCTTTGATGTCAGACTCCAACAAGTTCGGCAGCTTGTCTTCGTGGAAGAGACGGAGCCACTCCTTGAGGTTGTACCAGTTCGGGGAGTACTTGACAGAGAGTTTGATATCTCCTCGTGGGGTCTGGGCGGTGATGGAGGTTCCTTTGAATGGCGCCAGGCGAGTGAGCTGGAGTTGTGTTCCTTCTGCTTTTCCATCTTCAATCGCCTCTTTGATCTCCGCCATGCCCCAAAAATTCGTGCAATCCTCTTCACCTCCAGCGAGGAGGATCGGCATTGCCTCCGCGTTCCCGCGATGCATATTCGCCCTCTCCCACCACGGGAGAAGCTTGCTGGCGTTGAAGTTCTCCACCTTGACGTCGAATCCGTTGACGACGTAGTATAGCGGCACTGCTTCTTTGCGAACAGCGCGACAGACTTGAAGGAGGGCGAGATCGTCGGCGGCTTCGCGCTCAGCTTCGGCGATAGGGGAGATGACGAGGGATTGATCATGGCGCAGGACCTTTGCGAAGATGCGGCGCTGGACCAAAGTAGGCATGTTGAGGAGATGGCCGCGCGGGAAATTCTCGGCGATGTCTTTGTTGTGAGCGGCCTGGAATGTTAGCTCTGCTTTCGACGCCGTGGTTGAGATGGCTTACATTGCGTTCGGGACGCTGTCCGCTGGAGTTCCATGCGCCTAGATCGTCGGTGCTGGCGTCCGCCGGCTCGATCAGGGCAGTGGGCGCTTCGATGCGGCGTCGGACAGCTTGTTGCTGCTCCGCCTCATCGTCGTCTTCCTGCGCCTTGCGCTTTGTGGCAGGTTTGCCAAACAACATCATGTTGGTCAGATCTTGGGTTGGTAAGGGGGCCAGACGATGAAAAGAACGAGCAAGAAGGAAGTGGGTAGAAGAGGAGACGAAGTGTCGCAAAAGTCTGGCGGCGTGAATGGGACGGGTGACTTGCGCATGTCTTGCACAAGTGGCGCTAAAACACTTGGCGTCGAGGTGAGACATTTACAAACTTGCGCCATGTGTACATAATATGAGAGTACAAATCGACATCCTCATATCGAACGCTCTTCGTTTCAGTTGTCGAATCAACACACAAAGCGCATCGCGCCGTACAACGACCAAGCAATGACCACAAACACGCAGAGACAACAAGGCTCGGACCCAATGATCGCCAGCTTCGACATCAAGATCACCATACACCCAGTGGTTTGCACCAGAGCGGACGCGGCTCTGAGAGGTTCCGCACCTACACCACGGTCTCTCCCGTTCGACGAATACAAGAACGTGAGTCTCACAGCCGGTGACCCATCTCGCCTATCAGCCGCTCAGTCCCTACGCCTGGATGCGACTCGCGAGAACAACAACAGCAACTTTCTGCTTCGTCTGTCAGCAGAGATTCGCAACACCATCTTCGAACTCATTCTCGTGGACGAAGAGCCACAACTCATCGGCGCATGCACTACTCTCCCAGGTCTTCTGGCCACATCCTCCCAAGTCCGCACTGAGACTCACGCGATGTTCTGGAAGCGCAACAAGTTCATCTGGCAGATGTCAAACTACAACGCCGCAAACCTGCACAAGTTCACGTCGAGCAACCTCTCCATCTCCAGCGACGCCGATTCCCACACAAAGACATACCAAGTCCGCATCCTCGATCAGCCCAACTGGCGCAACCTAGTGGAATGGCTACGACTTGAGCATTCCGCTATCGCGCCCAGCTCTTTCGAGCAGGTGTCCACAAACTCCACGGCTACGTTCAAGCACATTGGCCTAATGCTCCGAGTTCTTGCGGTGGGCGCTGTGAAGAAGACAGCGTGGACAGACGGCAGGCTAAGTCTACCCATGGCTATGCTCCGAGATGATCTGATCCCGGAAGACCATCGATGGGCCTAGGATCGTTGAAACCTCCCCTGTACGGCGTGAGGGTCACTCGAGGGCATTGCCGTGACTACGACAGAAATCAAGACACGGCACTCAAGTTATAATGTGGCTGCCGGATTGGAGCAGCGGATCCAACCCGAACGGATTGTTGCACGTTTATACGATACAAATGAGGCAGCTGCTCCAAACTCCTTGTTCTCGGCGGCCACTTGCGAATTCGATATCCCATCGCAGCATATTACTGTCGGGTTGGACCATTGCTCGAAAGGATGAAAGTATCTTGTCACGATTTCATGACTGCTGACGACTTGTTCTGGGATGGCGTTCTGAGCTTCTGCGTTGTTTCAATTTCGCTGGATACACGGCTTGCGGAGAGCCTGCAGTTTTGCATCATACCTCGCGCCTCTCATCGCTTCGAGGGAGGGGGCTTCAGGACAGTTATCCATCTGTATCTTACCAAGCATTCCTCTATCTATACCATTCGATCCCGTTCTCGCTGCCGAAATCGCGCGTGCATATGTTGACTCGTGCTCTACTATAAATCATAATCGCCCATGTTCCCAGCTTCGAACTCCACCCTTGAAGCCAGCCGAATTACTACTCTGCAGCTTCATGCTCTTCACTCGCCCTCTTTGACCCGCGAACGTTCGTCTCCATTTACCCGCAGATGCGTGGGCCTAATAGCGACACGAAATATCGCGTTGCAGACTCCCCAGTCTCCGATGCCCCTTTAGTCTGTAGCTTCGATTCCGACTTACCCAAAACGTCCGCAGCCGCTGACGGTGTCGCGTCCGAAGGCATCTCACGAAGGTCTTGCTGCAGTACAAGGAGCATACGCGGAAGTAATCTTCCTTCCTAATAGATCTCCGATAGCAGGTAAGGCATGCTGCAGAGCTACTGCATACGACCTTGTGTTGAATACCTCCTTTCAAGATCGTCTCGACCTCGTTGCTATTAGGTGAAGCCCCCAGATCTGTATGCAGCGCCCTACTTATTTTCCAGCTGTGTGATCAATTGGAAAGTGGATTTGGCACAGCTTGGATTGTCAGGCGCCGGTAATGTCAACGGTCAGACCTTCCGCGTAGCTTGTTCCTCTGAATACCTCCCACTATTCGTCCGTCCTCGTGATCGAGATGCTCTTCCCCAAGGACACGTCCGCGGATGTAACGCCAAGACGTGGCATATCCGTCAGCACGAATCGCTGCAAGTCCGCGACCATCGCCGCAACACGTTGATTGACACCGTACAAAACTACAGTCGATCGAGAAATGGATTTGGGGAGTTGAAAGAGCACTACTGAAGATGTTCGCGGGTTGTTCAATACGTTAAGGTTCGTCCATAGCGGGTCGTTGCAAAAAGAAGCTCAACTCCAGCTTGAAAGCGAACGCTTGGCTTCGATCGCACAGCGCCGGGCGAATCGAACGCTCGACCTTGATAGAATATGCACGAACACTGCCCTCGTGTTTAGTGCCTTGGTCTTGCGAGGCCTCATCCGAAGCAAAAGATCGATCAACGACCCACCCCTTCCACTTCCCAAACCACGGCCCAGCTCCAAAGCAAAACTCCACCTCCACCCCCTCCACCAAAACAACAAAACCTCCTCCACAGACTCGAGGTCTGTGGAGGTGAAACACCCTCGGGGGGTTTTCTTATTTTTCCTGCTGGGGGTGCCACCCCCCTACTGTACCTGAATGCCACGCCGCGAAAGAAAGCAAAGTAAAGCACGGGTTTCTGCATACCTTGGGAATCGGTGCCTATTTCCGCTGCACCCATCGAACACGCGGCAGATTGTTTACGGACTTGCTGAGGTCTACTGATAGTGGTGGGGGGAAATTTCGGGGTTATATGGGTCACATTCAGGGCCGGGGAACAGCCGGGGGGGAGGGGTCTGGGCTGGGAGGGGAGTGGGGAGTCCGATGTGCAATCTTGTCCTCTTTCGTAGAGGTAGAGCACACGGTTATGATGCTGCAGCTGTTTGTTGCACGACGATGAGCTACTATTCACATGCAACAAGCCAGAGGTCATGATATGGTCTACGAGAACGGCAAAAGGATACGATGCCATGAGCGGGCTGAGCCTACAGCAAGCCCTCCGCGAAGATCTGCACATGTGTCTGCTTGAGCTGCTGGCCAACTTCGAAGGCCGAAGGCATGCAAGCACAAAGGAGAGCTCTACTCGTCTGCATTGTCGAGAGTGAGGGCCTGCAGAAACCCATACAGCAGAGTCATCAAACACGACTGAATGCGGCAACACTCGCTCCGACGCGGTATTATGAGGAAGCTTGCAAGCAGCAGAGAAGATCTCTCAAACTCATGAATTGGACCAAAAACGGCAGCAGTATCTCGATATCATGTCTCCAGAGCGACCGCAAGACCAAGCATTAGCCCAAGATGTTGCGACCGTTGTATCAATGTTCCTTCTATCCGCCCTTGTTCGCCATGTGCATCCGCCTGCAGCCTTCAGGTCACGACCCGCATTGACCTTCCGTCTTCCTTCAGGTCGTCCACCCCGACCTGTCCCGCCAATATCTTCTCTTCATATGCGACATGTCCCTGTATCACCTCTCCATCTCTTGCCTCACAAAAAAGGAGCGCCATACACCTTGCTTTTCGACCGATCCTCGCATCCCAGAGTGTGATCGCTCCAGTACCTCTGTTCCGGCAGGCGAGTGAGGAAAGCTGGTATCGTGTGTGCAGGAGGTGCGACGGCGGTAAAGCAGCATCTCTGGGGTGGATCGCCGGCGGACACGAGCAGCGGGCTGCGGCGGACTGGTGCTGGGTCGTTGTTGGCGATGAAACAGGAGAAGCGGAGGCCAAGATCACTCTGTAGATTTGACGACGTCGCAATGCCAGTTCGGAATCGAGTGGTCTTGTTGGGGAATTGTTAGAAGGAGTAGTAGCCGCGACTGTGCGAAGCTCCGGTGGCGGCGTCGCCTTTTGCCTTTGCAACGGCAATCGAGCAAGCGCGTGAGGAGAGATGCCGAAGAATGCCTTCGACAAGCTCCCGGATCGCGAAGGTATTGCAAAGAGTCAGATCTCGTGATAGCGAAGCCGGAATGTCTGTACGCACTACACCATTGCTGTCAGTAGTCGCGGCTCCTACAGTTATTGTCATTTCGCTGAGGATCTCATCGAGCTGCGCGTCGGCTACGTTCGATCGAACGGGAGCGGGAGTCATTGCTGGTGTAGCCTCGAACAGTTCGACAATGCACTTCGAACGTTTCAACTCTGCTATATCTGTACCTGGTTCGGCTTCGGGGTCAGCTTAAAGCGGTTTCCTGGAAAGACAGTCTATCTTCCGGAAGATGCGAGTGAGAACACATGCTGAGAGTCAACTCATGATTGAGCCACTTGCTTGAACCTAAGCTCAGTGAGTTGCAAGAGACTATTGGACATGGTTGTAGTCAAGACGGGGTAGAGCCTGGATTGAGACATCTGTAGATGTCTGGAGATGTCTCAAAGCTGTTCCAATTGAAAGCCAATGCCGCAGTCTAGTACTATGCATCGACTTGTTCAGACAGCAGTGCCGAAAGGTGTAGCATCTTCCCAGGCTTGTCGCTCTCGCTCGACCGCGACTTTGCCTACACGTATTCATCCTTGAGCATCGCGATCCTCTCCTCGACTGGGTCCTCCAATCTTCTCAACCACTCATCCGGCCGTCCACATCGACCACCCATGCTCTTTCTCCTGATTCCAGCACGACCTCTCCTTCCTTCACCTCGTATCCGTGAACTTCATCGAACTCCTGCGACTCTTCTCCGCCCTTGGTCCGGTACACCGGGCGTCCGATGATCTTCCTCTGCCAGCTGGTACGTACCGCTCCTAGAAGTCCGCCGGACCAAATCCTCTCCTCCCGGTAATCCAGCTCTGGAATACTGCCTCCTGTTACCCGCTCACCTTCCTCCGCGACCGCCCACGCGATGCGGAAGAGCTCCTTCACCGCCGCGCCTGCTCGCACGCGGATGCTGCCCTCGACGCGCTGGAGGATAGGTACGTAATCCTGGATGTCATGCTCGAGCAGCACGTTGAATGCGACATCGAGACACCTCTCGTGCGCTCAACAGGGCGCGTGGAGGGAGGTGCTGAAGAGACTCCTCGACCATCTCTGTAACGCCGAGCAGCTGTGACAGATGCGGCGCGGTGAGTGCCGTTGGATATGGCGCATCCTCCTCCGTGCTGTCGGCGTCCATGTCTTCGGAGATCTCTTGTGGCTTCTAGGCGTTGGGAGCCGTCCCTTTGTTGCTGGCAGACATGGTGGTAATGTTTGCGCAAGAGTTGGCAATGTTTGTCGAGTTCTGTGTAGGCGACAATGTGCTGAAGGTGAGGATGGAGCTCCAGGAACATCGAGTTACGATGCGCAGACAACGAGGATCGATGCGCAGTTAAATCTCCAAGTCGGAAGATTGTTTATCGAGCACGTGCAGGTCCAAAGATCAAGCTTGACCGCGCTAGTCGTTGATCTGCAGTTCACGAACATCTTTATCCTCCGTTTTTCAAGTCCCCTCCTCGACCAGAACATCGACTCTTCTTCGACGCTCTCTCAACCCCGACACCACCACCACCAACAACAACAACAACAACAACAACATCCACCGCAACCATGATGACCTCGACCCGCCCATCAGCCGCAGCGAACGACAGTGCCGCCAACCGCTCCAACAAGAACCCCAATCGCAAGCCAAAGCTCGAAGTCCCTCTCAAAGGCCTCGCCTCGCCGCCGGGAAGGCTCATGCGCGTACACTCCCCCGAGGACCGTCGCAACCCCGGTCGTGTCCTACAAATCTGGACGCGCTGTCGCAAGCCGGAGACGGCGCCGAACAACGGTTGTCGCAGCGGATTCCGCAACTTCTATGTGTGGCACAATGGCGTGTTGCAGGAGGTGTGGAAGTGTGTGAGGGATGTTTGTGATTGGGAGCATGGCGCGCCGGAGGGTGACGAGGATGACGATGGTGGTGATGGAGAGGGCGGAGATGAGAATGGCGGAGACGAGAATGGCTCCGGTGGTGGTGCTGGTGACCAGGGCAAGGACAGTCTTGATGACATCGGCGGTGATACCGAGGAAGACGAGCCGGGCAATGGAATGGAGGAGGTGTTGCAGAGGCACAAGGAGGCCGAACGCAATGGGGTGAGGTACAAGAGGATGAACGAGGGCACTCGCAAGGGGACGTTTGAGGGTGGTTTCCGAATGGCTGATTATTGAGGAAAGGGGAGACGATATG
Source organism: Zymoseptoria crescenta (assembly GCA_026122155.1). NCBI lineage: Eukaryota > Fungi > Ascomycota > Dothideomycetes > Mycosphaerellales > Mycosphaerellaceae > Zymoseptoria > Zymoseptoria crescenta. The sequence goes on from JALRMM010000366.1 coordinate 10,893, forward strand.
CGCTGCTTTTCAGCTACCGTTAGTTTGCTACCCGACATGTTTGTTGTTTCCTTCGGCTGACGCAAGCAAGAGCAGGCAACGAATACCCGCACTGCGAACAAAGGCTGTGCACCACGCGTCGACACCAGTAGCTTCATCCGGCGCTGAATGGAAGAAGCAAGACGCCCCAGAGGAAGCACCAGAGCCGTCGGACTGATCGACAGAAAACATACCACGAATCATTCCGCAAACATCGTGGTCGTGCTTAGACACTCAGCAAGCGTTGCTCAGAGGAGATATGGTCATCGACCCGCTTGCGCTTGCTATCTAACGTACTGGAACGAGCAAGAAGACAAGCGATTCCTCGCAGAGGCCATATGCAGTTGGCAGCATTACAGTCAAATGCATTTTCAAGAGAGAAAGAGTCGTACTTGCTCCCTCAATTGGCATAGCCTCACACTGTCTGTTACGAAGTCTGTCAAGTTTTCAATGACTGATCATTGATAATGTGCTTTACACTCCTTAGGAGCCATCTGCAGAGGTGTCAGTGTATCTTGAAGTCTCAAGTAGAGGTCAAGGTTGAGCGGTGATATCCTCCTCCCATAATTCGCTGGTAGCCAACGACCAGATTCATGCCGTCCTGCCAAAGAGTGCACTGCCGTGATCGAGGATCCGCCATCTGGACCACGCACGAGAAGGTCATGTTCTAGACCACCATCGATCTCCACATCCTCATTGACTTCCCCAGATTCGCTCCCTTTGTCCTTGTTCAGATTCTCGTTCAGGTCTGCGATATGCCTTTGACCATGAACTTTGGCTGACATGTGACAATGAACGATTCCGCATGCGGATGTCAGTCCGCCCTCAGCTGTCAACAATGCCACGCGCCAAACTCCTCGATATCACCACAGATCTACCCACACCCTCGGACTTGGCTTCCTCCACATCGACCTCAACATCAACCGCGCATCATGGGCCCCTCGATCCTGCGCCTCATCGGCCTCGCCGTGCTGCTTATCTCGACCGTCGACTCTGCCACCACATCCATCAAGGCGGCGCCCAAGCCTGTCTCTACCAAGAAAACCGTCAAGGTCCCGAAGACTGTCTCCATCGACAAATCCATCAAGATCCCGGCGACCGTTCCCGCCAAGGCCGGCCCTGTCGTCGACCGCAGCTTCATGTCCTACGCCTTTGAAGTCGCAACCTTCTACAACAGCTCCTTCGACGCCGCAGGCAAACCCAACAAGTTCGTCGCCAACCTGATCAACGGTATTGCCTCTCGCACGGGAGGTACGCCCATCATCCGCGTGGGTGGAACATCTGGAGATCTCGGATCGTACGACCCCAAGCAGAAGAATGCTGTCAACCGACCTGCGACTGATGGCCCGCCGGCTTTCCAGAAGCCGTACCTGACTGTCGGACCGAAGTACTTTGCTGCGTTCAAGAACTTCCCGAATGCCAAGTTTGTGTTGATGGTGCCTTCCGCGCAGGACAATGTTAAGAACAGTGTCGAGTGGGCGAAGAAGGGCATTACTGCCATTGGATACAACCGTCTTGATGCGGTCGAGATTGGAAACGAGCCGGACTTCTGGAAGGGATACACCGTGCAGAAATACGTCGATCGTCATCGCAAGTTTGAGAAGGCGCTCGTCAAGGCGGTTCCCAAGCTCAATCAGAAGATCTTCCAAGGTATCGACAAGGCGTGGAACATGAACACTTACCTACCGTCCAAGGAGGCCTTTGCAAAGGGTCTCAACGGCGACAAGCGAATCAAGCAAGTCGGATACCAGTGAGTCTCCCTGAAATCACGTTCCTCTCAACACTACTGACCCGAAGCCCAGCTACTACCAATACCCCTCCGGCGGCCTGACCCAAAACATGCTCCAATCCCACGTCGCAAACCACACCCGCACCGTCAAACAAATGGCCCGCTACCGCCCCAACATCGACTACATCCACAGCTCTCAGAAAGGCGTCAAAATCCTCATGTCCGAAGTCGGCACCTTCATGGACCTCAGCGTGCAATTCAACAACCTCGCCACGGCCCTCTGGCACGTCGACTACTTCCTCCACTGTATGGCCATCGGCGTCGACCGGATTCACATGCAGCAGATCGTCGCGCCGGGGTTCAACATGTGGCAGCCGGTCGCGAGCGGGAAGTACGGGAGAGCGAAGGTCATGCCGAATTACTACTCTCAACCCTTCATCGCCGACTTCATCTCCCGCACGCCGCCTCGCGTCGTGGAGATCCCCATGCCAGGCCAGGACTTCCTGAGTGCGTACGCGGGCTACCAGAACGGGAAACTCGCCAAGCTCGCATTCGTGAACATGAATCTCTGGGACGGCAAGGGGAAACGTCCTGGTGGAAATTTCGTGTTGAGTGGATTGCCGAAGGGGTTGAAGAGTGTCAGGATCCACTACTTGACCAGTAAGAATGGTTATATGGCGAAGGAATCTTTGACGTTCAAGGGTATGAAGTGGACGGATGGGAGTGGGGGGCTGGGGTTCAAGGTTAAGGAGGATTCGAGGACAGCGAAGGTTGTGGGGGGAAAGTTGAAGATTCCGGTTTGGAGGACGCAGGCGGCGCTGGTGGATTTCATTTATTAGGAGGGGAGGAAGATTTGAGGGGATGATGCCGTGGCGAGTGTGTCGTTGCGATCGTGGTCTCTCGGCGGCTCTGAGCCATGCTGCGTCTCAGACATGGCAATGAGGACGTCTTTTGGATGACAACTCTCGTTGTGATCACTCTCTGTGCTTGAACCGTGCCACAATCGGAGGAGGATGTACCGCCACAACACAGTAGCATGAAGACGGTATTATGTCCACGATGCGGGAGAGTAACCAGCTGGGACACGCCAATGTCCTTCAGACTGAAATTCCCCAGTTCCGTTGCGGTGTCAAACTGGAAACCTCCACCAACGAATCTCCCTGCGTTAAGGAAAGTCTGGTCGAGCTTCTACTGCACCGAAAATGAATTCGTCCCGGCTTCATATCCCTCGCTGTCTCGGACATGGCCGCTCCGATCGGCGGCGCATTTTCAGCCAAATATACGGGTTGCGATTCCTTTCTGCCGCAACGGACCACACGCCCGACTTCATTCCATCCCGCCCAACCCTCCGCGTTTCCTTTGACCGACACCCATCTCACGACATCCTCCTCGACCGTAAAGTCATCGCCGTGCACTGTCCCGCCGCTCTCAAGCCTCCTCACAGCGCTCCGAACGAGCCAACCAACTCTCCAGCATGGAATCGCCCCGGAGGAATCATCCTCATCCCAGGGAACGAAGACCCGAGAAGAATCTAGTCCCTCGCTATCAGCTTTGCTGGCTCCGCCTTCCTCCTCTCCGGCAGCATGATCTTTAGCAATCGACCCCGAAAGGCGAGCCGGATCCGCTGCTTCACCTTCTCCGACCTCGCTACAGACTTGTCGGTGCATGTTCTCTCGCTTCCCTTGCGAGAGCCGCGTACAGATACTTCATCTTCTCCTGGCTGTACGACTTTTCAGTCTCTCCGAGACGCCCTCACCGCCCAGCTCGAAGGCAAACAGCGTGCCTACAACCTCTGCCGTAGAGTAGAAAAACAGACGTGGCTTCGTAAACGCCTGGCTCGCAGAGCGATACACCTTCGCCAAGTCACAAGGATATCGTCCGGGGATCGCTTCCGCTGTTATTGGCATGGTTCAGAGTCCTCCCCGGTCTATGGCAGTGCCTCGCATACCAGCTCTCCCAAATTCATGCGTCTAGCGCCCAGGCATCCGCCGGTCGAATCTCTTCTTCTTCGGCAGGCACCACATCCTGGCTGGCAGGCGGGTTCGTACACCTATACCTCGTCGGCATCTCCTCCTCCTCGCTGCGTGCTATTCGTCAGGTCTCGCTCGACGGGTCATCTGTCACCGCTGGGGCATCAAGATACACCTGCGAGATACTGCGAGGTCTCGCCGCAAGCATGTCCGACCGCTTCACACTCAAGCCACCATCCTCATCGGTAAACGTCAGTTTCCCGCATGAACGCCGCCGGAGGAAAAAGCGATGGCGGAAGGCCAGGGAATCAGCAAAGATCATCACTCGACAGGTATGACCACGGCGATCTGCACGAGGAGGCTCCTCTATTACGCCCACAGATACAGTGTCGTCGGCTCGTCCCAATTGCACGGTTCTGCCTCCGGTGTGCGATCGCACACTCTTTTACCGCAAGTGCCGGACGATCCTCACTTCAGCCCACGTTTTACGGCGTCATGGAATTTGCCGGGTGGTGATGGATGGTGAAGGTATATGTTGACCTCACCTCCCTGTCTTCACGCCGTGTGCATTTCCTAACTCTTTCTCTCACTGCAAGAACGCACCGTGCTGGACTTCCTTCTGTGTTGCTGCTGGAAGAGGGTCGATCTGGACCTGATGCCTGAGGCAAGAAATTGCTTTACGAGTTCCCGCGTACAGGGTCCAACTAGGTCTCTGCAGGAATTGATTTCTGGAGGAGGCCCAGCTGTTCCGGCAGTGGACATGACAGCAGTCCCGATCACAAGACGGATCTTAGACGGCCCAGAAGAATGATTCACCTTGTCAAGACCGTCGCACTCAAGTAACCCACGCAGGACCAAGACGACTTTGCAAGCTGTACTCTCTACTTTCTACGGGACTTCCATCTCCCGAGCTAGCTTCCTAGAGGCATATTACCGGACGAAGGGCACCTCGGTGCGTTGGAGTCACCAAGCAAGCTGCTATTCCAACCCTTCCGGGCATGGCAAGACGCCCGACGGTCTGCAATGCTACACAATTTGCGACCCACGCCAGTCGCTTCTTTGGTCGCAACGCCTGTCGCCGGCAGCTCAGCTCGGCATATCTCACTCTACTTCTCCGCCTTTGCGAGTCTGGAACCGCGGCTTGGCAATGACTCTGGTACGTCTAGCAGTGTGCGAATACTCAACGAGGCTCTGTACGATGCGGTACGAGAGATCTGCGACGTTGAACCTCGAAAAGGAAGCTGGATATCGCACGACCGTGCCTCGGCCGTCATCGTTCTGAACGACGTTTGATTGGCAGCTTCACGTTCCAGATGCTCGGAAGGTTTAGAGAGGGCGTTGGCCACCGTCGATCAGTGCGGAGAAAGATCAGCGTGGCACTTTCCAGTTTCGGACTTGATGGCTTCCTCGTGGAATCCTGTGCGATCGCATACACATGGATTTCGCCGTGCAGGGGAGATATAAGCATGATTCGACTTCATGTCGATATCCATGCGACGATACGTATGTGTTCATTCGGTTGTTGTATACTGATCTGAGAACAACACCTTCACAGAACGATCCTACCACCATTCACTGCTGGACCCTTCCCCGTCCGCTTAGCCGTTACCCCTCCTCAGGATCCACAGTATCGTATGCCCAGGACACACCAAAGAATCTGGCACGCCGCATGACGTTGCTATACGAGCTGTGTTGAGGAACATCGATCCAATCGATCGGGCTATATTACATGCGAACCACTGAAAGCGGCAAGGCCTCTCCCATTAAGCGAGAATATGGGGAGAGAGTTTGCACCTTTTCTCCACGAGGTACGAGACAACCGCTATTGCAAAGGTAGAACCGCAAGTCTAGGCGACTTCCGCCTCGTACTTTGTCCGACAAACGAGCGAACGAGGAGGTCCTACGGCGGTGACGCTATGCGCTGAACTGCACAAGGAAGATGAGGCTTGGGCATATGCTTCTTCTAATATCACCAAGACCTGTTAGGCACCATAAGTACCCCAGCATCTCCACGTTTTTCTCCACATTCCCAGCCTTGCATCTCCTCCTTCATTCAACCCACAAACAACGTCCATCATGAAGTCCCTGACTCTCTTGACCCTCCTCTCCACCACCGCCAACGCCTTTCCATGGGTCCAGCGTATGCCAGGCGTGGACAGCTCCATGCTCCCCTCGCACCACCGCCGCCAACAGAACCCAGCTCCAGGCGGTCCCGGGTCCGCTCAGACCTGCCCGTTCAACCCCAACCACGTTCCGGCACCTGAAGTGACCTCCAAATTCCCCTACAACAACGCCAAGAACGGCGGTCGAGGAAATGGAAAGGGTGGCTACCAGGTTCCCGCTCCAGGCGATGATGCTCACAAGTACATCGCTCCCACAGCGCGCGACATCCGGTATCCATCCACCACTATTCACATCAAGGACACCTGCTGACGACCTTAAAGCGGCCCCTGCCCCGGCCTCAACGTCGCCGCAAACCACGGCTTCCTCGCCCGCGACGGCATAACCACCTTCGCCGAGCTCGTCAACGCCCAACAAAACATCTACAACGTCGGCTACGACCTCTCCCTCCTCCTCGCCCTCCTCGGCCTCCAAGCCGACGGCGACCTCGTCACGACCAAGCTCTCCATCGGCTGCGACGCCACAACCCGCACCTCCATCTCCCCGCTTCTCACCGGCAGCCAGCCGGGTCTCGCAGGACACAACAAGTTCGAGGGAGACACTTCTTTGACGAGGAACGACTTTTTCACAGGAGGAGGGGACAACTTCTCGTTCAACCGCACGTTGTTCGATATGATGTCCCAGTCCACCGGCGGAAATTTCAACCGCGAGAACCTGGCCGTCTACCGCAAGCAGCGATACGACCAATCCGTCGCGGAGAACGAAAACTTCTTCTTCGGCCCCCTGGCACTCCTCCTTTTCGGCGCCGCATCCTTCTTGTATGAACTCATGCCCAGCGGATCGAGAAACTACGCTCCAGACCAGGAGACTATGAACGGTAAGTCCCCATCAACTACCTTCCAGTTCCCGTGAACAAACTAGCTAACAGTTCTTCTTCTCCTTCAGCATTTTTCATCGAAGAGAAACTCCCAAACAACTGGATCAACCGCGTAACCCCCTACTCCAACCTCGACGTCGTCCGCGAAATCCTCGCCATGTACCTCGAAGCGCCCGTGCTCTTCGGCGGCAACACCGCCCAGGGAAACTTCTTGACCATCGACTTCGCGTCCATCAAGGACGGAAAGTTGGACATTGAGGCGGAGGAACCGGCGTTGACTTGTTTGCTTTATCAGCTCGCGCTGGGCAATGTGCCGAGCACGTTGAATGGGGTTGTGACGCCGGTTGTGGAGACGTTGGGTGGGGTTTTGGGGGTTGTGAGTAAGGAGTTTGCGAATTTGGGGTGTGCGAGGCCGGTTACGAAGTGAGGGGTGATGGGAGATGGAGGAGGGTATGTTCGAGGAAGAGGAGAAGCTGGTGGGGTGGAAGAGGATTCGCTGTGCATACCGGTGAATAGTAGAAAGGACTGGATGTTCTGTAGGGATAGATAGACGGCCGAACGAGGGTTTCTTGAGGTGTTATTGATTCCGTTGCCAAATGCCCTACCGGCGCCCTGAAATGTTCCAAGTACCACCAATGCTTTGGAAGCGACCGCTAACGTCCCAACCTTGCCAAATGCGGGCAGGACTTCAAGCTGCCACGGTAGGAGACAAAGCGAAGATTTGCTGGTGCTATAAGCGGAAGTATCTCCTTTATTGGAACAGGCTGCAGTCCTCGATGTGCGGGACTCGTTGTGCTCCTGGTACTTGAACTGGATTCCCGGTGAGGCGTGAGGCTCGCCTAGCCTCACGCCACGCCTCATTACATGTTGTTGGAAAAACGAGTGTTGGTTGCTTGCTTATCTAGCTAGGAGGGAAAACGAGCGGCTATTTATACGTGCAACTTCCATATCCAGAACGTTCCACAAGACGTTAGCTTGCGTCAGCGCTTGCGTAATCGAAGTGAAGTGAATGTTCGATCAATTTCTAACACATGTTCATTGAAAAATGTCTGCGACGTCCAATTCACCGCCTTGAGCGTCAAACAAAGGACTTCAAGCTCGAGATTGTACGGCGGCTGAGTCGGTTGCTTCGGTCCATGGGAATGCTGCGGTAACCAGATTCTCTATACCATTCCACGCTGGAGCATCTTGTCGCAATGCCTACTCCTCTCCTCAGACACAACGCATCCGGCTGCTTAGTACCTGCGATTCCGCACGTCTACCTTCACCCCTCGCTTCTGTCACCGCACACGGCCATCGTCACAGCGCCGACCAGCACGTTGCAGAAACATCCCCAAACTTTCCAGGCACTCTGAGCAGCTAGATGTAACTTTGCTCCCGCCTCTTATGCCTCGCCACTTCCCTCCTCTTAATCTCCCTCCCAACCATTCTCTCCACTACGCCAGCGAACACCCTACCCGCACATCCAATTGCAGCAACGTTCAAATTCCCTTTGAAGATAGGTTTCACGCAGGACTGCACACCGCAGACGATCCGCCACTGGGAGTCCGGGGCAGGACGCTCTTCGGCAGGAGAGGTGTGAGGTCCCATTTTCCAGTCGCTGGTCGTCGAATAGCGGTCGTAGGGCCACCGGATGTCGCAGTACACGCGGCTAGGCTCCCAGGGAGTCGCTGGGGTGCTGCAGAGGGTGTGGATGGTGATGTGGGCGAAGCGGGCGAGGATGAAGTTTGGGATGGAGGCGCGGCATTTGACCTTTGGAGCGCTTTTGCCGTCGGTGATTTGTTCGAGGCGGAGGGTGATGCGGTGGTTGGAGGGTAGGAGGGTGTGGTTGTTGGCTTTGACGTCGGCGCGGGCGAGGGAGGCGATGTCGGGGAAGGTGGCGAGCATGGAGAGGTGGGTGGACCATTCTGAGATGTTGGCGCAGTGGAGGACTAGGTGCTTGTCGTTTGGTGTGGAGTTGATGATGACGAAGTCGACTGTTTGCGGTACGGGGAGGTCGGTGTAGATTTGGTATCGGAGCTCGAGCGGTAGGGTCGCCAGCAGGTTGATCATTTGCGCGTCCATCGTGTCGTAGGCGCAATGACGATTGCTCTCGATGTTTCGTGATCGAAAAGGTTGATCAGGATCACGGTAATCCGTCAACGCGGGAATTCCCTAGCGCAAGATCACATGTTACCCTACCAATGGCTTGCAGGGCTTCGACTTCACTAGCATACGGCCGCCGCTTCGGTGTGGTCATATTGTGAGAGCGACAAGAAGGAGTCGAAAAGTCGCCTGGTAGCCAAAACATCGTGTGAAGCATGCTATCTCTACCAGCACACAAGCTTCACAAAGCCGCTACAACGCAAGCATGTCCATTTCCGAAGTCGCATCTTTCAGTCCTGCGTGATATGGGTTATGTATTCGTTGATCTCTCTGCAAGCTGTACAGATCTGTGCCCTCCATTGACCTCGGCATAGTATCCCTAAAAATCCGTCACCACGAAACAGGGGGCCACTCGAGAGGCATTCCATACTTGCGAGTCCTCCCTTGCAATCTTTGCTTAAACCGAAATACACCACCAAGCCGAACACGATCAAGTACCCAATGAGGAGGCCCCATTTGCACATCTCCCGCGCATGGCGAGCTCGTTCTCTCTCCTCCGCTTCGTGCCGAAGCATCGCTACCTCGATCTCCTGGCTCTCCTCAAGCTTCACCTGCTGCCGAGCTCTCTCCTCAAACTCACGCACAACCGCCTGCTGAACAATCTCACAGAACCACTTTCCGCCGTTCGTCATCCCTGCAAGCCCGAGATCGCCACCGAGCACGGATTCGAGATCGAGCTGCACGGCTTTGACGATCAGCCACTGGTTGGCTGTCGGCTCCGAAACACGCCAGGCCACGTCTCATTGACGCGCGTGGAAGGCTGAAGAGACCAGTGACCTTACGGATCGCGGTTCGTAGGTGAACGAGGTGTCGGAGATCTTACCGGGCTGTTTGAGACTGGAGCTGCAGAGGACGTGGACGACGACGCGAGAGCATCGAGCGGTGATGGCATGAAGGATGTCGTAGGGCAGCGGTTTGAACGCCACCGGGGACATGTGTGTGCTCGACGAAAAGGACATGATCTGCTCAACGCGGAGATTGATCTGGTGGGTGCGGACAGGATGAGCGGATTTCATATTGGTCTCCGTGTCGGCGTGCACCACGGAGGCGAGGTCAGAAAAGACGGCTAGCAGCGACAAAGGAACCGTCCACTCGGCCATGTTGGTGCAGTGAGTGTGAAGCTGGTCATCACCGGTGTTGGCATCGGACCCCGTGAGAACGAGATCCAACGTCGCTGGAATGTCGAGATAGTTGTAGACTTGATACTTGAGCTCCGGCGGGTGTCGCGCCATTTGGAGTACAGTCTGTGCGTTCATCTCGCTTGGTAAGAGGTGCTCCGTTGGGATGGTCCTGGCGAGGTATTGCGAGGGCGGACATGAATTGGACCACGCTAAGGCTGAATATCAAGCGGGACCACCCCAGCGTCGAATCACATGCAAGCCCGGCGCAGCTCGTTCCGCTTCACGTTTGCGTAAACACAACGCCGACATCAACCCTCGTCCCGAAATCTTCAACAAAACATGCATCCACTCCCGCCATGGACATCATACCAGTCAGATCAACCATGGCGTCGTCAGAAGAACAGAAGAACACAGCGCAACTCCTCGCACTGATGCGCCGTCTCCCAAACGAACTCCAGATCGAAATCGCAGATCTTTCCATGCCACAGACCCTCGCGCTGGTGGTCGATCCTCACCGATACAGCCAGGACATCCACTGCGCCAATGCCGCCGAAGTCGACACCGTCCTCGCGCTTGTCGAAGCGCTGCCAAACCTCACCTCCTACGTCGCCGATGCTTCCACCATCAAGTGGCCCGCCGCAACCCACCACATCTCTCTCACCTTCGAATCGACCAAGGAGACCCCGCCTACTTCCACCATTCCCGACTCCATCCTCGCCAGATACGCCCGCGTCGCAATCGCCATTCCCTTTGGCTATGCCGCCGCGCAAGAAGATCTCAATCTCTCCGAGCTCCACTTCACCTACAATCTCACCCGTTTCGGCGACTGGGCTCACCAGGATAGGTACCATTCGGGTCGGGTTCGAAGTGCCATCGCGTACAGCTTCGTCACGGAATTCGGCTCGCCCTTCGTCAACGACATCGATTCGCATGCGATCTGGGTCCTGCGCGATCGCATCGACTGGCTGTTGAAGAGGGGAGAAGTGAGCAAGACGTTCTGGGCGATGGCGGCGCCGGGGTGGAAGATGGTCACGTTGCCGGTGGCGGCTTTGCTGAGGGGTGCGGATAAGAAGGATGAAGAGTTGAGGAAATTGGCGGAGAAGACGGCGGACAAGACGGTGGAGGCGTTGACGGACGCTGTTGGAGGTGTTGGTTTGAGCTCGGGTGATTGAACATCGGAAAGGACCTGGGCAATTCAGTTCCTGCTGGGTGGAGGCTGAGATCAGGATTGGGAAAGGGTAGACGAGAGTCGCCGTATGTTCAATTGAGGACAAGGAGGAAGAAGTCGTATTGCGGACTGTTTGTCCTCCTTCTCTCACCAGCGGAAGCGAATCGACAAGGGCAGAGAACGACAGTACCATACAGCGAGAGACAGCAGCGGAAGCCACACAAAAACAGCGCAAAGCAACAGTAACGTACATCAAGCAAGCAATGGCGGCGCACAACAGCAAGGAATCCCAGTACCGCAGCAGCTCAGCTCTTTGCAGTCCCGTCCCATGGCGGCAACAATTAACTGCCCAGGTCTCCAGCCCGGTTGCGCCAAGGGCGTACGTAGAATCACAGGCATTGGACCAAGAGTTGCTTCCACTTGCCGACCTTATTTTGCTCCAAGCTGTTTACACGATCAGCCACAATCCCAATCGTGACGAGGGGATCAGTCCTTACTCGGTACACGTCAGAGGCCCACCAGTGCGAGTCAGTCCATACGTGACTGGTGACTTTGGAGCGTGGAGATTGCACAGATTTCTGTCCGTGAAAATGGTCCATTCGCAGTTCGGACTCATGTCTACGACCTTGACGGATTTGGCGTCGAAGTCCGGAGGCGCGCCGGGTGCCGATACGCAAGACGTCGCTCCAGGTCCGGTCATGGCGTAGGATCGTCCGCCGCACGCGTTTTCGGCGTAGAAGGTGACGATCCACGCCTGAGCCAGGGTAAGGCTGGAGAGGATCAGTCCTGCGATGTGCATGGTGTAGGTAATGAAGCGAGGTCGTGTCTGAAGTTCGGTGGGTGTTAGGAGCAGCTGGTGGAAAAATTGAGGATGTACAGCGGCTTTGAATGACGGTCCTGTCTGAGGAAGGAAGGAGGAGTCAGAGGGACAATGAGCAGACTTTTTATGATGATGACGCCGATCGCGGACAAGATACAAGGACCAAGGATGTGAACCAACAGTGAAATCCCCAACATGCATCTCCCCTGCTACTGCCCTGCAAGGAGAGGCCAGTGTTCCGGTGCCGGAGAGTGAGATGTGCACCGACCCCATCCTTGCTACGCCCGTCTTGCTCATTAACATTTGACTCCCGCAATCTTCCATTTGCCGTTCTTGTCTGCGCTCAAGCTATTCGACAGATTAGGCATACTGGGAACTGTAGAGGACTGAAGTATTTGTACTTACTTGGAACACCCCATGAGCGGTCCGAAAAAGGGGCCTGCGTCTGTGAGTCCTGAGGGATCATGCTGGCACTTCTGGTTATTGTCGGTGTAGAGCGTAACGGCACACTTCTGGAGCACGACAAGATGAACGCTTTTGGCGTCGAAGGAATTTGGTGTGCCTTGTGGCTTTCCGCAACCAAGCTCATAATCTCCGTTCATCCTGTATGATGTTCCTTGGCAGTCCGGATCAGAGTAGAAAATGATGTCGAAGTTTCCATAGTCTGCCTGAACCATGGCAAGGCTGGATAGGATCACTGCTGCGATGGGGATCTGCATCGTGATAGTGAAGAGTGTCGGTTGTGTCTGAAGCTGGTTTGCAGTTGAGGCCCAGCCGGTAGAAGATCGAGGAAGGAGAGTGGCTTTAGTTCACTGTCCTGTGTCGAGATGGATGTAGGGTGGTTGTTGTCCGTCCTGTTTGAAGAAGGAAGGGAAGTTAAGGATGGAGAAGAGGAAGGAGAATCAGCGACTGTTATATGTTGATGCTGATCGCGATAACAGGCGTGCTTGTAGTCGTGACAGTGTCATAGCAGTGTTATGGCGTGATCAAAGAAAGTCTCCCCGACAGCCTCTCCAACAGGGCGACATAGCCATGGACATCGCTGTTCTTCAGGTACCGCTCAACCTGTCTCCGGTTCAGATCGCTACAGCTCGGTAGTAGTAGAATACAGGGAGGAAGACTCCTCTCTATTTCGAGAGATTATCGAATCGAGTCTTTCTTACTAGTAATTTATTTCACTACTCTTATAATACCCTTTGATATTAAGTTCCTTAAGGACTTATATAAGGCTAGCCTATCTATAAAGGAAGTAGGGTATTAGTATAAGTAGTATTTTCTTACTAATAATAGTAGAGTTAATAAAGTCGTACTAATTAATAAGACGGTAAATCTAATATAGAGAGTATGAGAGGCTACCGCCCTTAGAGTTAGGATACGTAGCTACGCCCCGTACTTTCCTTAGTATCCCGTATATTTCCTTTCGGAATATACTAGGTTAGATAATTCCTCCTATATCGAACTTACTATATCTATAACTACTCTAAACCTTCTATATATACGTTATTTACCCGTAATATTAAGTTCGATCTTATTTACGATTATAGATCCCTCTAGAGTTAACGTAGTAGGACGCGCTAACGACGTAATAAACGCTATAATCGGAGAAGGGACTATAAATAAAGAGATTCGGTTAGCTATATTAAGGCTATATGCCCGTTAACAAGCTATAGAGACCGAACTCTAATACGCGCGTATCGCCCTATAAGAGTTGGAAGCGTATATAGTCGCTATATAAGTAGCCGTATAGACGATAGCGGAGACCGCCCGAAATAATCTAGCGACCTCTACTATAGGAGATATAGCCGGGAATATAAGGAACCCTTCGGTAAATAACCTTCCTTAGGCGTTACGGTTAGCTATTACTAATCTAATAGTAGCTTTAGCCTCGGAAGTATTAGGCCCTAAGACGCCCTCCTAGAACGGACTTCCCTCTTCCTTCCGTAACTACCTACTATACCTAAAGAGCTCGTATAGGGTGCGTTCCGCTATAAAACTAACTCTTTCTACTAACTACTACTAGGAAACTATCTACGATATCCTACCTACTCGCTAACGAGCCCGTATACGATACTTCTAGTAGAAGGGTAGCGCCGATAGATCTAAGCTTCCCTACGCTTTCTTCGTAGAGCTCGATAGAGTCTTTAGGGATAGTAATAAGTCTATAAAGGCCCTAGAGTAGCTCTCGAACCTACGGTATAATCTAGGTTAGCCCTAGTACGATTGCTAGCTAAGATTCGACGGACTACTTATTAGTATACGCGAAGAGAACTAGGAACCCGAAGTTAAGATCTCCTACTTAAAGAACAGTTTCTCGAACCCTACGAAGACCTTTACGGCCTCTATAAGTAGGATTACGGAGTACTACGTATTTACTATAGAAGTCGAGCGTATTATAACTAACCTAGAAGACATAGACTAGTCTAAAGTATTAAATAAGAAGTAGAAGGAGAAGAACAAGGATACCGATACCTACCCGGCGGCATCTACGCGTTTATATACACCGCCCGTACCGAGAGTCGATACCAATAGAGATATAGTAATAGCTTCGTCGAGGATAAATAACGGAGGCCGCGGTAGAAACCGCGAGGGCCTTAATAATATTAGGGGGAAGTAGAAACTAAGTGCTAAATAGGTCGACGAGAAGGAAAGAGAGCGACGCTACCTAGAGAAGCTCTACTTCCGGTATAGAGCATCCGGACTTCGCCTTATAGCCTATCTATACGCCGTACTATAATAGTTTACTAAGATTAATAGGTCTACTATCGGACCTATATTAGAGAGCGATAAGGAAGGCTCGGACTCTAATAAGGGAAAAAACTAACTTCTACTCGAAATCCTAAGCTAGAGGAGGTAGTATAGGTAGACGGTTAGAGGACATTCCGATATAGAATAGACGGAAACCTAATCTATAGCGACGGAGTCGTATAGGATTACTTCGCTATATTAGCTCTAATTAACGAAGGATACTAGTACTACGTAGCTATTAACGAAGACCTAGCGGAAGGTCTCGGACTTACCTAGGTTAACTACGAATAACGTAAGGTAAAGGGGTATACCTCGACTATAAGGAGGTCCTACTATATAAGGTATAGTCGGGTTCTATATAGAGATTAGTAGGTTTACGTAGGTTATCTATATATACGTCGTTCCGGAACTTAATTTCCCCCTAATCCTTGGGAACCCTTAGAAGGCGTATAACGCTATTCGGACCGCGCTAGAAGAACGTCGGTTCTACTACGGTTCTACTAGGAAATAGATTTACGAGAGCGTTAGTTATATAGAAGTAGAGGACAACGATATAAGTACTCTCTCTACTACTAACGCCTAGGAATCGATTGAACCCTAATAGTAAATTCCCTACGGTTAAACGCGTCTACTATAGAGGATATTAGGAAGGCCCTTATAGCTAAGACACTATTAATAGTAGAGGAGCTTAAAAAGAAACTCCCCTAGTAGCTTTACGATATACTTCCGCTCTCTAAGGAAAGGGAAGCGGATAAACTAGCCCTATATCGAGGTAAGCTTAATTATAGGATTATACTCTATAGTGTAAGGGGGGAGTGTACTTAGACTCCAAACTCCCGTCGGATAGCAGTAGTGTGCACCGGAGGTGTAGTAAAAGAGGGCTATAGAAGGTAAACATGTAAAAAGGAAACGAGGGAAGGTAGATAGGGGGGCAACGAGGAGGTAGATTTAAGTGCTATATGCTGTTGTGCCTTCGAAGTGCTAAAAAGGGTAGCATAATAGAGGATAAAGTCTATTAGCTACCTAGCGACGAAGGTAGCACTGCTAGATACACGTAACTACTACGACTTTCCCCACTACATTAGGAAAGTAGACGGGTCCCGCCCTACCCTACTCTAGAGCCCGCTATATAGTATATTAAAGGACGAACTATTAGTACTACGAAAGGCGCTCGACGAGCTTCTTCGAAAGGGATATATTCGACTAAGTAAGTCTAAGGTAGGGATACTAGTACTTTTCGCGCGGAAGCTAGGTAGAGGTTTATAGTTTTACTATAATTACCGGGCGCTTAACGCGCTAACGGAACACGATCGGTATCCCTTACTACTTATTCCGGAGACTCTTAGGAACCTCTCGGAAGCTAAGTAGATTACTAAGGTAGACGTTATAGCCGCCTTTTACTATATAAGGATAGCGAAGGGTAAGGAATATAAAACAGCCTTTTATACGAGATTTAGGCTTTTCGAGTAGCTAGTATATTCGTTCGGGTTATCTAGGGCCCCGACTACTTTCTAGCGGTATATTAATAGTTTACTACGGTACGTTCTAGACAATTTCGCATCGGCCTATAGTACTAATATAATTATCTACTTAGACGGCCTACTTTCCGACTACTTCCGTAAGGTTAAGGTTATTCTCCGTAAGCTTTAGGAAGGAGGCCTATACCTCGACCCGAATAAGTACGAGTTTACTTAGAAGAAGGTAAAGTATTTAGGCTTTATCGTATACGTAGACGGAAAGAGTATAGGACCCGATTATTTTAAGACGGACATAGTAAAGGATTAGTAGTAGCCGAAAACTTAGAAAGAACTATAGCGATTCTTAGGATTCTATAACTACTACTAAATATTTATCCCTAACTACTTAAAAATCGCTATTCCTTTAACGATATTAACTAGTAAGGGAACCCCGTTCTCCTAGGGGAAGGAGTAGGAGGTAGTATTCTAGAAACTAAAGGCGAAATACTACTCGTTACCGGTACTTACTAGCTAGAACCCTTAGCTCCCTATATTTTTAGAGACGGATTATAGTAGTTTTACGATAGTCGGTACACTACTATAGGAAGATAGCGGAGTCCTACGCCCTATAGGCTTCTTCTCTTAGAAACTAAATTCCGTAGAAATTAACTACGATATTTACGATAAGGAGATATTAGTAGTAGTCTCCTACCTAAAGTTCTAGGCCCCCGAACTAAAAACGTATAGTCCCTTTATAATTTAGACGGACTATAAGAACCTAGAATACTTTATAACGAAGGGACAACTTTCGGAAAGGTAGATTCGGTAGTTTAAGACCTTATCCTTATTCCCGTTTACCTTAGTCTACTAGCCGGGGTCCGAGGTAGTTGTTCCGGACGCCTTATCTAGGAGGGAGCAAGATACACTTAGTAAGAACGATCGTTCGTCGCGATTCCGGCGTTTCTTAAGCCGGATTGTACCGCGAACTAGCCGGGGCCTAGGGAGGGGGAGGTAGTAGTAGCTACTATAGCGGTATAACTATACGTAATATAGTTAGACCGTAAGGTTACGCCTTTATAAGCGGACTTAGCTAGTCTCTTCTAGGATAGCGAACTAAATAAGCTTTAGGGACTAATAGTAGAAAAGGATATATAGTACTAGACCGTACTCTATACTCTCTCTAAGGGAGCCCGATCTTTTCTACCCGCCCTTAAAGCGAAGATCTAAGTAGGCGACTATAGCCTTAATAGTAAGGGTAGACTACGCTATCGAGGGAAACTATAGGTACCCGGAGCCCTAGTAGCAACTAAGGCCGAGTATAAAGTAGCGGGAGCCGAAACCCTAGAAAACGACGTCCTTCGAACGAAACTGTAACAGCACCGCTAAGGACTGCTGTGAGGATCACTGCTAAAGGTGGTAATCCGGGTCGAGTGAAGTTATCCTTCGGTTATATAACTAAGGAGGTAACGAATGCTTGGCGTATGCCTGCCGTATATAAGGCGAAGGGCTTGCGCTCGCACATTGAATTCTGCAAGAATTAGTCTCACCTTTTATCTAGTAGATATTAGGCGTTCCTTACATTGCTACAGACCCTATCGCCTTTACAATTCTAATTCTTCTACCTCTACGAGGGTAGCAATCCATCGAACCCTATTAAGATGCCTTCCCGACGTATTGCCGGTAAGCCCCCGTAGGACTTACGCCCGGACGAGTTGCCCGAGGCAGAGCAAGAGCAAGGGCCTTATATATACGGAGAGGGTCCTAAGGGATCCGATAAAGCTCCTATGTCGACGCCGGAAGAGTCCGTGGCCGAAGCTATTACGAGGCTCGAAGCCGAAAAGGAAGCCTTAAGGAAGGAAGAAGTCCTTCGTGCCCTTTAGCTAGAAGTCTAGCGGATAAAGTTGGGCCGTAACCGCAATAATGTAGAGATGCAGGGTGCCTAGCCGCAAGCTGCGGTACAGACCCTATTACTTGTCGACGATAACCTATAGAGTATTGCGTAGTCTATTCGCACTAATAGCGCACACTATCCGCTAGGTGTCGGAGGCAGACCCAAGCTTAAAGATCCTATCGTGTTTAAGGGACACAACATTAAGGAGGCTAGGGACTTCCTTCGTTAGTTGGACCTAGTGTTCCTCAACTCTAGCTATTACTACGTTACCGACTATGCTCGCGTTTCCTACGCTATTATGTAGCTCGGGGGTAATGCGGCCGATCTTTAGCATAACAGCTACTAGGACAACTTAGTGCCTAATAATTGCACTTAGGAAGACTTTAAGTAGTTCGTTAGCAACGTGGTCGGTAATCCCGTTAATCGCCTCCTTAGTGTAATGCTGGATTACGAGACGGCTTATTAGAAGACCGACTAGAACGTTAAGAACTTTACGATTGAACTTAATATGCTAGAGAGCTAGCTGGACTATACGGAGAAGCAGCTTGTAAAGCACTTCCTCGTAAAGATTAAGTCTTCGCTCCGTTAGGACATCGTGAAGAATTACGAAATGCCGACTACTCGGGCCGAAGTAGTTGCGTTAGCGACGCGCTTAGAAGCCGTAGATCGGAACCATAATAAGGCTACCGCTAGGAACAAGCACGCCCGTAACGACGACGCCGAGGAAGGGAGTAATAAGAGGAACAAGCGCGGAAACAAGAAGGGTTACGAGCGGGACTTAAAACCGCACGACCGAAGTAACCGCGGACCGCCTACGAATATAGGGCGGGATAACAAGCATCCGTCGAGGGACCTCGCCGACGTCGTATGCTATATATACAACAAGAAGGGGCACTACGCTACTAATTGTACGAGCAAGCAGTTAAGCGTACGTAAGGTCGCCGCCCTTAAAGACGATTCGAAAAAAGCGAAGGACTTAAAGAAGGAATCCGATCCTTAAGTCCGGAGCCGCCTTAGGATAAAGTGGACGCAAACTACGCGCCCCGCTACCGCGGTATAGTCGTAACACCTACAGCGAGTGCGGAGCATAAGGCGAGCTTTCTCCTCGATAATGCGGTAGATGTAAATGTCGTTTCGAGGGAGTTCGTTTTGAAGACGGGTATACCTGTTAATAAGAGAGCAGTGCTGCTAAGGGTCTCTACCTTCACCGGCGAGCTTGGACACTATTATAGAGCGCACACCCTTCGGGTGCGGCTTACCGACTCCATAGGAGTAACCAAGACAATATAGGGGACTTTCTACGCATATAAGATGCTAGAACCCAATGTGATTCTTGGTCGGCCCTGGAGACGTTTATAAGGTGTAATCGTTAACAGCGGCAACAACGCGTGGCATTATAGTAAGCACCCTGTTCTACGAAAGATCGAAGTAGTCGATCCTTACGTATTCGCGAAAGATTTGTAAAGGAGTCGCGTAGTGTACGCGATCTCCATAAAGCCTACGGAGTTCACCGTAGCAGATCTGCTAGATAAGCTAAAGGCTTATGCAGATGTCTTCTTCCCAACGCCGGAGCAGTTACGAAAGCGTTGCGATAGGATCGAGTATAAGATTAATCTTAAGCTAGGCACAACGCCTCCCCTAAAGAAGACGTATTATTAATCGCCGAGAGAACAAAGCGAGCTTCGCACGTATCTTATAGAGGGCATTAAGAATAATTGGTTTGAAGTTAGCGATAGTAAGGCGGGTGCGCCTATCCTCTTCGTTCTAAAGAAAGATAGCACCCTCCGACTCTATGTTAATTATCGTGGATTGAACGAAATCACTATTAAGAACAGCTACCCGCTGCCCTTAATCGCCGAGACGCTCGATTAGTTAATAAACTGCGAGTACTATACTACAATCGATCTTACCTGGGCGTATTATCGTATCGCTATCAAAAAGGAAGATCGGTGGAAGACTACCTTCCGTATTAGGTACGGGAGTTACTAGTATAAAGTAATGCCCTTCGGGCTTACGAACGCGCTAGCGACGTTTCAGACATACATTAACCGTGCCTTGCAAGGCCTTGTTAATATGTGCTATGTAGTGTACCTAGATAACATCCTCGTATACAGCGTAACCTATACGCAACACGTTCGCGACGTTCACGTAGTGCTAGAGCGCCTACGGAAATTTCGGCTATATGCCTAATTCAAGAAGTGCAGCTTCTTTAAGAAGTTAGTGGACTTCTTAGGCTACGTAGTAACCACTAATGGAGTTACTATTAACACTAGCAGGATTAGTGCGATCGCTAAGTGGCCTATGCCTACTACGTTAAAGGAAGTTTAAGCGTTCCTTAGCTTTACTAACTTCTATCGGAGATTTATCTCCTATTACTCCAAGGTCGTTAAGCCTTTAACGGACCTTTCGAAAGGAGCTAAGAACGGCAAGAAGCCGGGTCCGATCGAGTGGCAAGCCCCTTAACAAGAGGCGTTTAAGGCATTGAAGAGAGCCTTCTAGGAGGCCCTAATCCTGAAGCATTTTGACCCCGCGAAGAGATTGCGTGTAGAGACCGATGCATCTAATTTCGCTATCGCCGGAATCCTCTCCTAACTCTTCGACGCTAAGTAGCACCCTATTGCCTTTTGGTCGAGGAAAATGCTTCCCGCGGAGATGAATTACGAGACTTATGATAAGGAGTTGCTCGTAGTCGTTGCGGCGTTTAAATAGTAGCGTCCATATTTGGACGGTGCTATATACACGGTTAACGTAATCGTAGATTATAACAACCTTAAGAGCTTTATAACTATAAAGCAATTAAACGGTCGGTAGGCGCGCTGGGCCGTAGAGCTCGCGCCTTATGACTTTATAATTACGCATCGCGCCGGGAAACTTAACCTAGCCGATACGCCCTTACGCCGAAGCGATTACGAACTAACTGCGAAAGAGACAACAGATTATTTGAATATGCTGTTGCCGAGTCTCTAGAACAAGCTGCGAGCTTAGTTAGAGGGCATAGCAACGCTTACCCAGGCTAATAGCCTATCGATTAGAAGGATTAATGCGACCTTCGATTCGATCGAGTCTAAAAGAACTATGTCTACGACGCCGAGAGCGCCGTTAGACGGATCGTGTGCCGTATCCTTACCTCGGAGTATCGTACGTACTATCGTTAGAGACGACGGTCCATATATGCACATTCCTAGCCTACTCTACGACTACGTGAAATCCATTACGAAGCTCGACCGAGAGGCTTGCGAACTACTTACGAAAGTAGAGGCACATAGCTCTACGTATCGATCCGAGTTAGGATACGAGTACACAAGTAGAGATAGGATATTGTACTATAGCGACGCTATATACATCCCTAAGGATTGCGCATTAAGAGCGCAGATTATGCGTATACATTACGATAATCCCTTGGCCGGTTATTTCGGCAAGGACAAGACCATCGAGTTAATAAAGCGTAAGTACTTCTGGCCACGTCTTGTAACAGACGTCGCTAAATACATTGCTAGATGCAATAAATGTCTTGTAAACAAAGCGCGACACTATCGGCCTTATAGCGCATTGGCTTCGCTCCCGCTTCTATAAAGAGCGTAGTAAGACATTTCCATAGATTTTATTACCGATCTACCTCCGAGTAAGCTAAACGGTTCCGTATTTACTACTATGCTTGTAATTGTTTGCCGATACACCAAAATAGTGAGATTCGTGCCTACAACTAAGCAGTGCACGAGTACTAATCTTATAGGTATTCTTGAGCGAGAAGTAATTCGCTTCTTCGGCGTGCCGAGAAGCATTGTGAGTGACAGAGGTTCTATCTTCACGAGCTAGTATTAGTCTAACTTCTACTTTGAGGTAAAGATCAAAAGGAAGCTGTTAATAGCGTTCCACCCTTAAACAGATAGTTAGACTAAGAAGGCAAATCAGACCCTCGAGCAGTACCTTCGCATCTATATCGGCGAGGATTAAACTAAGTAGGCAAAAGTGTTGCACTAGGCTGAATTTGCCTACAACAATAGTCTGTAAGGGACTCTGAAGTAGAGTCTATTCTATATACTATACGGTTGGAATCCTAACCTTATTACGTTATTATCGTCTCGGGACGAGACTCTTAAGGGAAGGGCGCCGGTAGCTATAGATGTAGCGAAGCGGTTACGAGAGCAACACGAACGGTTAACGGAGCGTTAGGAGCATGCTATAGTAATGCAAAAGAAGTATTATAACAAGGGACGCAAAGCGAGAAGCTATGTCGTTAGTAACCTTGTGCTCCTCTCTACTAAGAACTTAAAGATAGACCTTCCGAAGAAGAAGATAGGACTAAAGTTCGTTAGACCGTTCCGCGTAATCGACATTGTCGGTACGCAATTATATCGTCTAGCGTTGCCTAACACGACACGAATACACAACGTATTCCATGTCTCCCTTCTAGAGCCGTAGACTAGGCGCGAGAACCCCGAAGAGGTTGCGATAATGCTAGTCGCGGATAAAGCAGGAGAGTAGGAAGTTAAAGAGATCCTACAGGCCAAGAAGGTTAAAGGACAGATAATGTATCTCGTTAAGTAGAAGGGCTAGCTAGAGGAGTATGCTACATTCGAGCCCTATAACAATATTAAGGACTACGAAGCTTTAGATGTATTTAAGGCGAAGCCTAAGCGTAGCAGGCGCGAACGGTAGCCGAAGACATTACCTAAGAATAAAAAGTAATCGTGCTTGAATAGTTGTTGACCTATATGCACGACGTGACTATAGAGACTTTAAAGGCGCCGCTCTGTTGCGAGTGCTTACCCTCTTCGAGGAACAAAGTCTATCCTATACCTTACAAATCCTTATTATCCTTAGGAATAGACGCTGCAACGGGTGCAGATGCCGCTACCCCCATATTATCAAACGTGCTAGCTTTATTGTTACGGTCGCTAGCCACGAACCGGCTCTTCTAATCGTATAGCTTGCGGTTACTAGCGAGTACCGCGAGGATACCTTCGAAGTCGCGATGTCCCGCGGGAATTATCGGAACAACCTGAAATAATAGTTAGCGCGTAGTGTGCGAAGGGGATGCGAGGGACTTACGAGAATAGCCAACTCCGCTAGGACACGTAGAGAATCCGCGATGTCGGAGACCTTCTATAAGCCTTCGCCGATAAGCAGGATAGGCTAAGGAGCAGGATTAGACTTCGCCTATTTTGACTTAAATTGCTAAGCGCTAGAGAGAAACTAATAGAAGACTACGATCTTTTCCATAGCGTCCTCGCGAGTAGTATCGACGTCCTCGATAGCAGCTTTATCGTCCAAGTTGCGAAGATCTAACAGCGCTATCTCCGCAGCGTCCCAAGCGACACGGCATCCGAGCGGGAGCTCCTTATAGTCCTATTTGGCACTCCTACGGATAGTTAGCGAATGCAAGCCGAAGGGATAGCGAAGTACTTACTTGCACCCTTCGCAGCGGATCTTTACCGAGGCATGCGAGCAATTATAGTCGACTACGCGAGAGTAGTTGCCGCGGTTACCTTTACTAATGTAGCTAGCACAGCGCTAGTAGGGACGAGGAGGACGGACGCTATATAGCACCTTCGGATAAGCAGGCGGCGGAGGACCTTTATACGCCTTACTTAGAGACGTCGTAGCTAGAGGCTCGATAGTCTTACCGTCCTTATTATTATTCTCAATAACAGGAGAAACTTCCGCAGCCGGAGCCTTCGTAGCTCTCTTTCTCGAGCGCGGAGTTTTCGGAGTCTAAGGAGCATTAGCTCCCTTAGCAATAGTAGCTTTCGTCTGTAGACGGGACGAAGTGCGAGGCTTCTTAGATGAAGACGCAATAACTTCGTTACTATCTTTGAAGCTAGCCGCAGCGCGGCCGCGTTTCAGATCGGCCTTCTTAATGCCGGAAGATTTCCGAGGAGTTAGAATATTCGGCGACGAACGTTTACCGAAGGACGCGCGCGTACGCGGCGTGTCCTTATTAGATTCTGTTAGAGTAATTAGTACATCTCATAGAAGCTGTCTTAAAGGCTCTTACGCTTAGGCCGTATAGGTCGCTATCTCTTTCGAGGCTCCGACGGCTACGTCGACTTATTAGGTAGGACCGAACCTAGGCCGAGGGAGTCGCGCGAGCGCACCTTAGGTTCGCGGGTTGCGCCAAATCGGTATGCTATAATCGGATTAGTACAGGCCAGAGATAATTATAGATAGCTTACCTATCGAGTCGTCCGTTAACGTCTCCGTAATACGCAGGCCAGGCCGCTTAGAAGGCTTCTACTACTAGGACGAGCGATCCAGAGGGTTATTAGACCGCTCAGCTTCGGTCTTACTACGTTAACGACCAAATTGCGCGGGATCTTTCTTAGCCGGAGGAACGGAAACTGCGCGAAACTGTCGTAGAGGCGGTGTCGTTTTATCGACCTCTAATAAGAGCCGACGCTCGGCTAAAGAAGGATCAGACATGCTTATAATACACCGCGTACGGTATACGAAGTCCAAGCGAGGGTAATGCGAAGGTAGTAGTGTCTAAGAAAGTTAGCTCCGAAAAACAGAGGGTAAACAAGTGTGGAAACTTGCCGTCGCCTAGACACCCTCGATCCACTATGTTTGTTAATGTTGTTATTAACAACTTAGGAATGCATTAAACGGAAGTGGATGTTATAGAAACAATGTTTATAGCAGACGGCA